>PVIH01010372.1:0-68968 GCA_004025045.1 Sigmodon hispidus
AGAGAGAGAGAGAGAGGTCGATCTCAGGACCTCTCCATTGGAGGAGCTGAGTGGTTTTCTGAGAGGTCGGTATAACAGGCCTCATATGTGGTTCTTGAAACTAGAATGCAGAGGGACTTTCCTCGTGCTCCTGGGAGAAGCCACATGTTCACCTGCCCTACTTCCCCATTTGAAGGTGAGCAGGACAAAGGCCCTGCCTCGATCAGGATGTGAAGCAGCTGTTTCTTTCACTCTACCCATGTGCCTTACCTCAGGAAGAGGAAACAGGACTCACAGGCCCCTTCTCCTACCCTCTCCCCACCTCCAGCATCCCCAGAGGAGACCCAGCCAAACTGAGCCATTGCTCAAGAAGCAGCACACAGTGGCTGATGGAAGGAAGGTCAGGGTGTATAAGCCCACCCCCAACACCTGATGTTATCCTTATCTCCACCCTTAAAGCTATTGCTCCCACCTTGATGAGTACCAGCCCCCTTGCCTGTACACAGACCCTGGTCCTCCCAGATCAGTCGGTATGTTGAGGTAGCTCTTGAGAGTGGCCACAGCCTCCATGTTCCTCCATGTGTGAGTCAAGGAGGAACTGGATAAATTAGAACTAGGCAAGCCACCGAAGGGGAAAGTTGCTCGTCTGTTCAGGCTCTCACTTTTCCAGGTGTAACCGCCTTAAGATATAGTCAGTGGCAGTGGAAAGGCTTAAGAAGCCAGAGGAAGACCCCAGCTCCAGCCCCACCCCTGCCGGTTCATGTGTGGTGGGCAGGATTTTCGTGAACCACCCTGCTCCAAGCCAAGACTGCAATCCTCTGATTATTTGGTCAAATATGAATGTGGGAGGCTGTGTCCAGGAAGTAGATTTATAAGGATCATTTGTGAGAATAAGTAAGGGATATATGAAGGGAGAAGGTTCTAGACTTCTGGAATTACAATGATAGGCTTACAGGGGTGTGCCAACATGTCCAATTCAAGAGAGCAGATTTAACAGGAGGCAGGAGGTTTTCTCAGGTCATGAACATTAGATTTCTAGTCAACAGGCCAAGGGGATGTGAAGCACTAAGGGTCAGGGGTTAGAACTTTGGCAATAGACAGCCAGCATCGAGAAGGTGAATGGGAGCCCAGAGCTATGCCTCCGTGGTTAAGAGCGCTTGCTCTTGCAGAGGACCTAAGTTCAGTTCCCAGCACCTACATGGTAAGTCACAACCACACCCACTTGGTAATCCAGTTTCAGGGATCTAATGTTCTCTTCTGACCTCTTTGGGTACCAGGCATACCCATGGTATACATGCATATATGCAAAGTACTTATACACACAAAATAACTAAATCTATAAATAGAAATGTAAAAGAATGTGTTGAGCATGATGGTTCAACATGCTCAATTCCAGCACTCAGAAAGCAGAGGCAGGCAGATCTCTGAGTGTGAGGCCCCAGTCTGGTCTACAGAGTGAGTTCCAGGACAGTAGGTATTGTTACACAGAGAAATCCTGCCTTGAAAAAAACTAAACACACACACACACACACACACACACACACACACACACACACAATCTGCTACTATTTGACTTATTTATTTTGAGACAGGCTCTCGTGTACCCCAGGCTAGCCTCATACCAGCTATGTAGGTGAAGATGACCTTGATCCTTCTGCCCCCAACCTGATCAACCCTGGATTACATGCACCATCACATCCACCCAGTTTTTTAATTTAACGATCCTTAAGCACATAATGCAGCGGCGTTCGTGCAATAGCAGTCAGTGTTGGGTAAGAGTCCCTGCCGACTATTTCCAAACCGCTTTCATCACCCCAACAGAAAGAAGCCTTAGCGGCCTTAAGCAACAGCTCTCAGCTCATCGTCCCTCCCCTGCTCCACTTTCTAATTTTCTGTAACATTTGCCCTTTGGCATCTGGCTTTCTTCATCATGCTGTGTTTTCCAGGCTTACCCCTGCTTTGGCATGTCAGAATCCTGTGTCTTTTTGTGGTCAAACAATATTAAAATGTAATGACAAGGTCGCATTTTGTTTGTGGGGGTTTTCATTTGTTTCGTTGGATGAAGCCTTACTCTGTGGCCCAGGCTGCCCTTGAGTCTTCCTCATCCTCCTGAGTAGCTGGGAGGCTGCAGATGTGCCACTGTGTAGTGAGACCACATTTTCTCCATCTATTCATGCGCTGATGGACACTCAGATTGTCTCACCTCTCAGCACTGCTGTGAAGAAGTGACCCTATCTCTCAGTTTCTTGAGACTGGATCTCTTGTAGCTCAGGATGGTTTGGAAATCCTCCTGCCTCCACCTCCCAAATGCTGGGATTACAGGCCACTACATCCAGCCTAGATCTTTAATATGAGTGGAAAGAAAAAAAAAACTGTTCTGGAGACCTTCAGAATATTCCAGATAATATGAGAGGGTTTTGTACCTATGTGTGTGGGTGTGTGGGTGCTTGCCTCTGTGTGTGTTTAAAAAAAGGACCCCAACATGGGTTACCCTAGGTCCAAATGCCCAACTTTAAAAGAGTTAAAGAAAATTATTAAGAAGCATAGTAAAGAACACTTATAAGAATTATAGTTAATTAGGCCCCAAACATTATATATCCAGTCAGATCTTTTCCCCTGCATGTTCAGCTGGTAGAACCTGTACATGTCTTTTGTGTGTCTCCTGTGCCGAATGATTGGTGGAGGCGGAACCTCAATGGTCTAGACCAGTTGGTCTTATATTTATTGGACAAATGATCAATGTGGGGCAGCCTGATGATGTGAAGTGCAGCCAGCCTGGAAGCCTAAGGGCCTGGTCTGCAGTCAAGTGACCTGGAGGATGGCCATACACTTTTATTTTTACCAAGTCTCATAGACACAGAGCATTCCCTGTCTTTAGCAACACATTTTTTTCTTTGCATTTTAGCAATACAGTTGTGTTAGCAACAGACACCCACAGCTGGGAGCAATGGTGTATGCCTGCAGCCCCAGCTCCTCTAGAGGCTGAGGCAGGAGGATAGCTTGATCTAGGGGTGGAGCTGGGATTTGCCTGGGAAATTCAGGGAGATATTTTCTTAAAAGTCTATATAAAAAATTTAAAAGAGCAATAGGCACTATATATACTGTATATTTCAAATTCTCAAAATGTCACTAATGCTCATCACTATTTTAATTTATTTTTTGAAACAGTCTCATTGTGTAGCCCTGATTGACCTTAAACTTACTATGTAGACCAGGCTAACCTCATACTCAGAGATCTTTTTGTTCTGGGCATTGAACTCAGAGCCTTGCCTGTATTAAGCAAGCCCTCCACCACCCAGTTATACCTTTTATTTTACACTTGATCTTTGCCAAAAGGTCAAAGTATACAATAGACTTCCTTTTTTATGTTTATCTATTATCTTGGGGTTTTGTTGTTTCTGTTTGCAGTTGTTTTTGAGAAAGGTTCTCACTAGCCTTAGCCAGCCTGGAACTCAGAGAGACTTGCCTGCCCCTGCCTTTAAGTGCTGGAATTAAAGACATACACCACCATAAATTTATTTATCAATTTGTATATGTGTATCTATGTGATTGCATGAGCACATGGGGGTCAGAGAGCATCTTGAGAGTCTGTTCTGTCCTTCCACCACATGGGTCTTTCCCCACAGAGCCAACTCAAAGGCTCTATGACATACTTTTAAATTTTGAAATAGGGTCTCACTAAATAGCTTGGTCTGGCTCTAAATTTGCAGTCCTGTGATCACACCTGGCTTCCTGTGTACTTGACATTTGTTTCAAGTGTCCATAGGACTTTCGGGGCCAGCAGAGGAGCATGAATTAAAGCCAAGGGTAAGAACTGGCTCTGACCAGGTGTGATGGCAAAGGTCTGTGATCTTAGAACTTGGGAGGTAATGGGGAGGAAGGCCAAGAGTGCAGGGAGGCCCTGGTCAGGCAAGAGGATGGGCATACTGAGAACCCATCTCAGGAGGGAGGAACCAGGGGAGAGAAACAGGGGGTATGAGGGAGACGTAATATGATTATTACTTTGCCATACCAAGTTTGGCTTGTCTGAGGCTGAGAAAAGAGGATCGTGATATTGAGGCCAGTGTGGGTTACATAGTGAGAACCTGTTTGTTTTTCTCTTAAAAGAAAAAGCAGAAGAAGAAAGCAAAGAGGAGGAGGAAGAAGAGGAAGGAGCAGAAGCATTTGGAAGGCAGAAGCACGAGAATCTTTATGAGTTCAAGGCCAGCCTGGTCTATACAGAGACATCCAGGGCAGTCAAAGCTACATAGTGAGACTCTAAGAGAGGGGAAAGAGAAGGAGAAGGAGAGGAGAGAAGAAGAAAAAGAGATCTTGCTGTCAGGGGTTGGCTTCCCTTCCCACCATGCCACGTGGCCCTAGAACTGAGCATGGTGCTAGTAATCTTGCTGGATACCAAGGCTAGTTCTCTTTTGTGCAGGCAATGCCTTCTGCTTGCCACCAGGTGGCGACACTTCCCCCACATCAGAAGACATCACTGCCCTCCTGAGGGGAGAGAGCTGGCCTCGAGGACCATTTTTTATTTTGTAAAAATATATGTTATGGAAATTTCACACATGTACAAAGCATAGGAGGCCCACGGAGCCAAGAGCCAATCAACACTCTGCCTTTTGAGCACTCCAGCTGTCCAGGGGCCCGTATTCTCAGGATCCACCTCGGAGTCCTCAAGTTCGTCAAGGTCCCTCTGGCAGCTCCCAGCCTAAACCTGGTCCTGCCTCCCAGTCCTCCACACAAGGGACCCAGCATGATCCCAAAGTCTCTTTCTGCTTTCCAGCCTGCACACTGCCCATGTCTGACAGGAATCCTCCATTGCCTACTCATTTACTCTTGCTCTACCCCTCAGAAATGAAGGAGCAACTGATTCCCGCGACATCCCAAAGTCAGGGGGAATTCCAGCACCTGTGCTTACCATTGTCTGTGCCAGAGACTCAAGTCCTCTTCCTGGAACTGGGGATGAGACCTGGGTTGGCATCTGGCCTCAGACTGGAAGCAAGCATACCGTGCATATATTCAACTGAATTATGAAATATACAGAAAGTTCCTGTGTGGACATGGTTGTCCTCAGCTTGGCTGCTCTCAAATTCATATGCTGAGATGCTGACTCCCATTTAATCTCCCAATGTGGTTAGATTAAAATGAGGTCATTGGGGAAGGCTCCTACTTAACTGATGCCCTGTTTTGTTTGTTTTTGTCTTTAAAAAAGATTTTATTTTGCTTATTGTACATTAAAAGATTTTTTAAGTATTTATTTTATTTTTATATAACTGTGAAAGGGTGTCAGATCTTGGAATTATAGACAGTTGTCAGCTGCCATGTGGATGCTGGGAATCGAACTCAGGTCCTCTGAAAGAACAGTCAGTGCTTTTAACCGCTGAGCCATCTCTCCAGCCCAAAAGAAGATTTTTTTAAGGAGTAAACTTTGAAAAATTATTTATGTGCATTGGTGTTTTGCCTGTGTATCTTCTATCTGTGTGTGAGTATCAGATCCTCTGGAACTGGAGCTACAGACAGTTGTGAGCTGCCACGTGGGTGCTGGAAATTGAATCCCTGTCCTCTGGAAGAGCAGCCAGTGCTCTTAACTGCTGAGCTATCTCTCCAGTACCAAAGGACCACCTCCTCCTTCTCCTCCTCCCCCCTCCCTCTCTCTCCCTCTCTTGAGACAGGGTCTCACCAGGTAACTCTGACTCTGGCTGCCCTAGAACTCACTATGTAGACCAGGCTGACCCCAAACTCAGAGATTGAAGACAGAATTCTTTAAGGGCCCAAGGGGTCTAGATGTATTCAAGAATAAATATGTATGTTCACAGATGCACAAATACCACTTTTTGCTTTTAATAAACATTTTATTTTGGAATAATCTTCGACAGGACAAAGCCCAGTACAGAGCTGGTACCCCTGCCCGCTGTCCAGCTCCTCTAGTGTGGTCTCCTCACAGCAGCACCAACTATGTCTCGGAGAACTTACACAGGGGCTGGGAGCTCTGTACACTCACTACTCAACACCAGTGAGGCCTCGGCCTTAACACCCAACACTAAGTGAACCAACACTAGCATATTACCTTTCTGTTATATAAAACTTTTAATGATTACTCTTTGATTTTATGTGCATGAGTTTTCTCTGCACGTATGTCTGTGCACACATCACACATGTAATATTCAAGGAGGCCAGAAGAGGGCGTCATATCCCCATGAACTGGAGTTACAAATGGTTGTGAGCCACCATGGGTTCTGGCAATTGAACCAAGGTCCTCTAGGAAAGCAGTAATAACCACTGAGACACCTCTCCAGGCTGTTTTTCTGTCCTTTGAGATAGGACCTCATGTAAGTCCAGATGGCTTTAAAATGATTCTCCTGCCTCCACCCCCTCAAGTGTTAGAATTATAGGTATGAGCTACTCCACCAAGCTGCCATTTCTGAATCTTTATTATCTAGACATTTAAGAAACTTATCTATTTAATTATTTAGACAGAGTATCACTATGTAGCTTGGGCAGGCCTAGAGCTCCCTATACATAGCTCAGGCAGGCTTTGAACTTACAGAGGTCCACCTGCTTGTTTCCAGAGGCTGTGAGCAGACTAGTGCCACCACAGCTAACAATCCAGGCATTTGTTTTTTTTTTTTTTTTTTTTCAGGTGAATTCTCCCTAGAAGAGACAATTTTTGCTGTTGTTCTATGGGCACAAATAAAAGCCAAGCCAGCTGAAAAAGAAGTTTTTTTGAAAATGACTTTATTTGAATTCAAAATAATACACACCAGAAGCCAGAGTGTGTCCCCCTTCAATTTACAAATCCAGGGCCAGTCAACTGCTGGGGAGAGAGAGAGGTCAGACATTCTTGACTTCTTGGGGGGGGGGAACTGAAAAAAATGTGAAGATTGTGCTTGGAGGCTCTTTCATGTGTGGCTGCAGGCAAATCTCCTGGGGAACTGAGTTTTCCTGTCACTGCTTGGCATTCCAGGCATTTCATCAGGCCTACTTCAGCCCACGACTGGTTCCCCAGGGCTGGGAGCTGATGGGGTGTGTGGTGGAGGGCATGGTCCATCTACCCGGCCTCATTACAACGGGGCCCTATCCAAAGGCAGCCTCAGTGCAAAGGTCTGTTTAGGGACAAGAACAATTCCTGTGGCAAGGGGCTGGCTGAGAGTGTGGCTGCACACACACACCCCTTGACATTAGGAGAAAGGGAGGGGCAGGTGTCATGATACGTGCCTGCAATCCCAGCATTTGGGAGGCTGAGACAAAGGATTGTTTCAAGTTTGAGGTCAGCCTGGTCTGCATGACAAGTTGCAGCTAACCAGAGCTACACAGTGAAACCATAGGAATGGTTCAGCGGGGAAAGGTTCCTGCCACGCAAGACTGAGCAGCATCCCGACTGGTCTGGAACCCATGAAAAGGCGAAAGGAGAGAAATTACTCATACAGCCGCCCTCTGACCTCCCTCCACACATGAGCCATGGCACATGCTCAGCACTCCATACACACAAAATACAAAGGAAGAAAGAATAACTGGAAAAAAAATCAGCAAAAGAAGAGAGAGAAACCTCTACATAAATGGCACTTAGATTCACATAAAGCCTGAGAAAGCTTAAAAGTCCGAGATCTCAGAAACAGAGTCAAAAGCAGCTCCCTAGTGTGTCTCTGATGTGGGTCACGGGCGTGGCATGTGGGCTTGACTTACAAAATGGCAGGCTTGTGGCGGGCAGCTTAAGCTGCAATGAGGCGGCTTTCCAAAGTCTCACAGGAGCCTCAATGTCAGCACAAGATGCATGTGGCAGATTTAAGGTTTCTGTTCATACAAAAAAGGGGGCAGAGCCAAAAACAGCTTCTAGGCAGCATTTTCTTGGGTCAGCTCTGTTCGCAGGCAGCGAGCAGATGCTTGGCTCCTTTAAGAGAGGCTTCCTGACTCTATAGTTGAATTATTTTTAATTGATTTTTAATATAATATTGAGACAAAAAAGCTCATCAGCAAGGTCACATGCTGAGTGCTTGTTACTCCCTCTAAAGAAGTCTAAAACCAGGGCCTCCCACAGCCCTAACGGGGATCTCCCTGAGCAAAATAATAAGTTCCCAGAAAGAAAACAGGGTTCCACAAGTGGGGACTAAGAGCTTTCTCATGGAGCAGGCTGGAACCAAGAGAGCCAGCAATTTTGGGTCTGGGGTCTTAACAATTTTGGCCATACCCCATTGCGGTCTAGTTTTTGATGTCACAAGCGCTTATCTGGGTAAACTCTGAATTCCCACTATATGACTCAGCCTCTTTAAGGCTCTTTAAGAGGTCCTGCTGCCAAATACTTAAATGGAATATATAGTAGTGTGTGGTGATGCTCTACTTGGTGGCAGTATGGACCCTAAGATGCCCCAGAGTTGGGGTGGCAAATATCTCCACAATATTTAATACTGAATCCCAGAATTGTAAAGTTTGGCTCCGGTACCCCTGCCATGTTAAAAAAGCCAAGCGGAGCAGAGTCAGCAGTCAGTCTAGCATTATAAAAGCTCTTCTGGGTAGAAAATGATTAGTGATATACAATAAAACAGATTCACATGGAGAAAACCTCTAAATGAATTTCAATGTGTGTGAAAAGGTATATGTAGGCTGGGAGAGAAAGAAAAGTAGAGAAATTCCTTTATACAAAGAGAAATAGAGTAATAAAAATATATTAAGCCACATAAGGATGGAAAATACACAGAGTCTGGATTATGGTTATTATTGTGTTTTCTTTTAATTTTTTTAATTGTTGATGAGCTAACTGCAGAAAGTTGATTGTAAAGGCTGCTAAGTTAAACAAACATATATTTTAAAGGTATCTTGAGTTTGAAATTTGGGTCTAAGGATAAATCTCAAGACCTGAGCCCTGGACCCCATCCAGGGACAGCAGCTGGAGGGGCAGGTTTTATCTTCAGTCCCTCATTATGATCTGCATCCTTAGCCACCCTCTGTGTCTCTCTGTGAGCTGCAGATCACAGTAGACCCTTGCTCTTATGGAATTTGCTTGGGGCACTGAGCATGGGGCTTCACGGATAGTCTACCATGGCTAAGATTCCTTCCCAGGAGCTGATGTAAGTGACATCTACATCTACCGCACCTCCTATGGTCACAAAGACAAAACTGAGGCATGACTGTGCACCAATGAGTTTATTGGGCACATAGATGAGGGGCTACTTACAGAGGTGCATGTAATGATAAATAAAAAAGAAATGGTGAAGTGGGTATCTTTTGATGGGCCCTGCCAAGGTATGCTACTAAGTAAACATGCCATGAGCGAGGGAGTTAGTGCAGGCGGCAGGGGTGGGGGATGGAGGGTAGGGGTGGGGACATGAAAGGCTATGTTGGAGTGAGGACATGAGTGAGGTAGGCAGGCCGGCAAACAGACTGTCAGGCAGAGAACAGGGAAGAGGAGCGAGAGACAAGAGAGGCAAGAAGAGGCAGAGAGTGAGCTGCGCCTGGCAGGCACTCTCAAGGGCTGCACATGTCCTGTAGCTGACAGTGGAAAGGCACCCACAACCGTGATGACATAATCACTTTGACTGCCAGGGTGGGGTTGGGGAGGGGCTGCTGCTGCAGGAACTAACAGCATACATGTGCCTCCCCAACAGGCCACATGTGGAAAGCCTTTACCCAGCAGGGATGAGGACTTCTCAGGAGCTGCAGACATGGCCCTTCTTCCCTACCCTTCTCCAGCCTATACAGTCTAGCCCCTCCCTGAGGCCATGTGCACTGAAGGCAGTAGCATAGGGCAGGTGGAAGGGAGCAGCTGGACACTCAGGTAAGGCTCTTGTGACCCTCCTCAGCCCTCCTTGTGTAGGTACAAACAGTCAACAAGCCCAGCTGGAATAACCTTTTTGCAAGGGCAGTTGCAGCTGTGTTCCCCAAGATGGCAGCTGCTTGGCTACGAAGGTAAACACACAACATACATGCCCATAAATGATGTCAGAATTATTAATTACCTCTACATGCAAACTCAGCCAGAAGGGCTTAAACCCCACCCCACTTCCTGTGCCTCTCCCTAGCACTCAACACCCCTAAACATGCCCACCTCCCCTAGCAGCTCTTACCCACCAGTTTCCAAAGTCGTGGCACCCCTCGAAGGTCTGGGCATCTCTCACCTTCTTCCTTCTCGGCCTAATAACGTGCAGCACTTCTAGGGCAGTATACTTGCTGATTGCTTCCTTCACTATTACTCACAACAACCAGCTAAGACACTGCCAAAGAAGCACTCACAGCTGGCCTGCTGAGCCGAGGGTCCGCAACACAGGCATGGAAGATCTGCGGACAGGAACAAAGGATCTGCGGACAGGCACAGATGATCTGCAGACAAGCACAGAGGTTCCACGACAGGAACAAAGGATCTGCGGACAGACACAGAGTTGCAGGAAGTTGGGGAGGCCCCAGGAGAAAGCTGAGCTGTGTGAAAGAACTTACAAGGCCTAACAGCTCCTACAGTACTTTAAAGCCAGCATGCTGGCCAGGGGTGGGGGAGGGGGGGACCAGCATGGTGCACTAGTACCTCCCTGACCCAGCACCCACAGAGGGTACACTAACTAGTCAGAGTTCAGCTGGAGGGTTCAGGAACTCCTTCCTGCTTCCACTAGGAGGCTGAGTTGGGAGGTTTCTTTGGGTTAGGGGTTTGAAACCAGTCTGGGCAATGCAGTGAGATTAAAGAAAGCAAAAACCAGAGGCTGGAAAGATGGCTCCGTGGTTAAGAGCACTGGCTACTCTTACAGAGGACCCGGGTTCAGTTTTGGGCACCCACATATGAGCACCACTCATAACCAGCTCATAACTCCAGTGACAGGGAATCTGATGCCCTTTTCCAGCTTCTAGGAGCACCAGACACACACATAGTATACATACATCAGACAACACACTCATGCACATTAAAAATGAAGTGGGTCAGCTGGTAAAGGCACTTCCTACCAAGCATAATGACCAGAGTTTGGTTCCCAGAACCCATGACAGGAGAGAACTGACCCCCACAAGCTGTCCTCTGACCTCCTCACACACGTGCTATGGCATGTGCATGGACCCACACACACACCCCCGCCCCCCAAAATGAACAAACAAAGAAATATAAGACGACAGCAACCTTCTCCCAACCAGACCCAAATAACCAGTGGAGCTGGTCTGACCTGAAAAGCTGACCCTGGGGTCAATGGGAAGTGATTCTTCTCCAGGGAAACCTCATATACTCCTTAACTGATTAGATGAAGCCTGCCCACAAAGGGTAGAGATACCCTTACTTCAAGGCGGTGAGTGACTCAGGAAGCTGGAGTCCTCCATAGCGATGCCTAGGCTGGTGTGTGGTGGATCGTCGTGGACTCCAACCTCCAGTTACCCAGAAAACTGACCATTACCTCCAGGCTGCCGTAAGATCCAGTCACTGGACTGGGCAGTAGTTCAGTTGATGGAGCCCTGGCTTGGCAGGTTCAAGACTTCAGGTTTCATCCCCAGCACTGTAAACTAAAAAAGGCCCAGATTAGCATAACTCTCAATCAGAGAATCTGATTTTTTTTTTGTGGTCGATGGAAATTAACACAGAGACCCACAACTAGGCCATGTTCAGAGAACAAGGCTATGGGATGTTTGACTCTAAATGTGACATCTATATCACAATCCTCCTCCTCAAGGCTCAGGGATCATGGGGGTGCAGAAACTGTAGGAGCTGGAGGTAGTGAATGTCTTCAGTGAAACAGTGTTTACAGGACAGGACAGGGCATTGCACACATGACTCAGTGGCTGTGAGGACATTTACAAGTCCTGTGCAAAGATAGACAGCCAAGACCTCAGTGGGGACTGGGGATGGGCTCATGAAGTCCTCCCTTGCTGAGGAGCCCTTAACAATTGGTGGCTGCTGAGGGTTTGTGTTTTGGTGGGTGGTATCAGGTTCTTTGGGGATATATGTGCTTCAGCAAATGATCCTGCACCCATGCATATATAGTCAGCAGTAAATGGTCTCAGTGGACTTCAGTAAATAGCACATGGAGATGGGAGGGGATGGTGAGAGAGGTCCCCATCTGCTTGAGCCCATGGTGATTGACAAGCCTGTGTGGCTCTGTCTTCTCCAGCTCCACTTTGGACCACAGCACGTGGGTTACTTTTCCCTGAGTTACCTTGTGCTGACCCTCTCGATACCACCCATCTAGGGAGGATCCAGCTTGGAACATCCTCCCAACAGCACTTAACATAATAAGTAGAGTTCAGTGCATGAGTACACCCCCAGATCTGGTGGAGGCAAGAGGGGCCTGAATCTGAGGCCAGCCTGCTTTCTATACCAAAGCGGGGCTGGGGGCTGGGGCAGTGCCTCAGCAGGCAAGGGTGTCTGCTGTGGAGCTTGACATCCTAGATTTGATCCCTGGACCCACAGAATAAATAGAAAGGGTTTCTAGGCTGTTCTCTGATCTCTACACACATGCACCCACACACATACATGAATACACACAAAGTGAATGAATGAATGGAAACTTTTAAAAAGGAGCCTAGCAAAACAAAAACTGCACCTGTGGGTGGAACCTGGTGGCAGTCACTTGGCCCAGCAAGAAGCCCAGTTGTCACTGTCTGTGTGAGAAATGGCAGTCTGTGAGACACCTCTCCCATCCCCCTAAGGCACTGTGGGAATACAGAGGCCCCATTAATGTCCCCTAATGAGGTTTGGCTGAGGTGAGGGTCACAGAGGTGACCACCAGAAGAAAAGCCACATTCACAAGAGAGACCAGGTGAGGCTGGGGTATGGTCTTCTCTCTTGCTATGTCTAGAAAGTTACCCTCCTTTCCCTTGCTCTGGGAGTCACAAGGACAAGAGCCTGAAGCAGCCAACTGAAAGAAGACATCGCTGAGGACAGTCACCATGGCCCTGACCACACTTCCCACACCCTCTGGGGCTTTGCTGTGACAGAGCTTGAAGAAATGGCTCTGTCCTTACACAGATGCCATAGGAAAGGCTGGCTGGCCCGTGGGAAGGCGGTGGTGACTGAGGGAGCAGAAACCTGGGTCCACTGCTGTATCTGACCCTCTTCCATTCTGCTGGAGACAGCACAGAGAAGCTTGGCCCAGGAGCGGGAGTATTAGAAGCAGGTCTCAAGAATACAGATGTGGGAGTTGTGAACCTCAAAAATTCTCGTTAGTGGGCTGGAGAGATGGCTCGGCTGTTAAGAACATATGTTGTTGCAGAGGACCTGAATTCAGTTCCCAGCACCCACATGGTGGGCTCATGACCATCCTTAAGTCCTGTTCAAGGGAGATATAACACCTTTCTGACCTCCATAGGTACCAGGCATGCAGGCAGGAAAGTCACACATATTAAGTTTTAAAAATCTTAAGAAAATCAGGTTCAGATCAGGGTGTGAGAACACATGCCCATAAAGCCAGCACTCAGAATGGGGACACAGGAAATCCAGGCAAGTTCAAGGCCACCTTGGGCTTCATAGGGAGCTGCAGGCAAGCCAGCAGACCCAAACAATGAGGACTGTCAGCTTTGCTTTCCAGAATAAGCCCTATGAGGAGGCTCCACCGCCTGCTGCCCAGACCAGGCACCAAAGGAGCTATCTGTTCTTCCCACTGGTCCCCAAGGCAGGTCCTGGTAAATGGCAGGTGATGACTCCCTGGCTTCTGGGACTGCTAGCCCTCTAGGTAAGGGGGCGGCATTGCCAACCTCCTTAGTATTTAAGATTTCCTGTTTTCCAAACAGGTTTGTGGACTGAGTGTTTTTCCTGCATGCAAATGTCCATGCAGTTCTGTGGAGGCCAGAAGGTCTGGATCCTCTGGAACAGGACTTACAGATAGTTTTGAGCTGTCATACAGGGGCTGGGAACCAAACCAGGTCATCGGCAAGAGCAACAAGTGCTCTTAACCAATGAGCAAGCTCTCCAGCCTCAGCCCTTGTTGGGTCTTACAGATGGGGTATTACACAGCCAACACTGGATGGTTAATCAAAGGAAAAGCAGAAGCCAAGGGAGAGAGGGAGAAGAAGAGAGAGAGAAAGAAAGGCCTCTCCGTGCAGCCGAAGATGAATAGGCCATGCTGTCCGAACATCTTATGAAGAGGGAGCTGACACTATGGAAATCAGTATGGAGGTTCCTCAAAAAACTAAAACTAGAGGTCCCATATGACCCACATACATACCAAAGTACAACCCAAAGAACTCTACCCTATCAGAGAGACATTTGCACATCCATGGTCACTGCTGCCCTATTCACAAAAGCCAGGCAGTGGAACCAGAATAGATGTTCATGCACAGAGAAAGAAGTGGTAAAGAAAATGTGGTCTACAGAGTGAGTCCAGAACAGCCAAGGCTACACAGAGAAACCCTGTCTTGAAGAAAGAGAGAGAGAGAGAGAGAGAGAGAGAGAGAGAGAGAGAGAGAGAGAGAGAGAGAAGAAAAAACTGTGGTTTGTATACATGATGATTTTCTTTTTCTTTTCTTTTTTTTTTTTTTTTTTGAGACAGGGTCTCACTATTCCTTGGCTGTCTTGGATATCATTATGTAGACCAGGCTGGCCTCAGATTCACAGAGATCTTCCTGCCTGCCTCCCAAGTGCTGGATTAAAGGCACTCACCATCACACCTCATTTTACAGGATTATTTTATGCAACCACCGAGAAAAATAAAATCACGACCCTGGCAGGAAAATGGATACAACTGAAAACCATTATGTTAAGGCAAATGAGCCAGTCGCAGACAAATACTGTATGTTTCTTATGTGTAGAACCTGTGTTTCCAATACATCTGTCTATATGTGTGTGTGTGGGGGGGTCCAAAAAGCTAGAAAGGGAATCATGGACAGTTTGGCGCCAGACCAATGGAGCTGCCGGCTGCCGGGGACATGAAACAGGCATGCAGGAGGTCAGAAGCTGGTGGGCATGAGTTTCTCAGCCACGTGGTAAGCTCCTGTGCCCTGCTGTCCTGGAGCTCAGAGAGCCAGGAGTGAGTGGCCACGAGGCCCATCTGCACTGTGACTGGAGTGTAGTCAGGAGAGGCCGAGCTCAGCGATTCTTCAGGACGGCGGAAAGAGTTCAGCCCAGCCTTGCCCGAGATGTCTTGCAGGGGACTCTGGCCATTTTAACCATACTGGGAATCATTAGAAGATACAAATGGAAGGAAGGGAGATTCCAGTCGGGTTTGAATCCTCACGTGATGGCTAGTGTAAATCCCTTACAGCTGACCTGGGTGCCCACCTGTTCAAATGACAGCCAGGGCTCCATGCACAGGTTTTTTGCCTCTCAGGTAATCCCACTTCCTCTGCATAAGGTCAGGAACATGCTGGGTGTGGTGGTTCATTGCAGCCTCTTTTCTAATGTGTTCTGCTGGAGAGGAAATTATCTAAAAGTCAACAAATTCTGTACGGAACTGCCTAGAGGTTTTGGAACCTCATAGCTCATGTAATCATAAGGCACAGCTGGAGATCTCCCCGCCTTTGGACTTTGGGGTTGTTTCTGGACATAATTGGGGATGTTCACATACTCTTTTTAATTAAAAGACTTTATTTTTGTATTAAAATGCTCTATAATCTTGAAATGAATTTTACTAAATGTTAATGCCCAATCAAGCCTTGTAATTCTCCAACTTCAGTTATGAGGGACAGAACCCCATTGATATTAAAATGAAATTGTGGACAAGAAAAGAGAGAGAGAGGGAGAAATAGAGGTAGCCACGGATACATGATGTGGGGGGAGGAAGGGAAAGCAAGCGAGGGCTGGGGGGAGAAGACGAGAAGAAGGCAGAACGGAGCACAGGTATGAATATGCAGTGAGTGAAAGCACCTTGAATGCTAACCTAAAAAACTAAAAAACAAAATTCAGGGGCTCAGTGGCTAAGAATGTTTGCTGCTCTTCTAGAGGACCCAAGTTCAGTCCCCACCTCTGATGTCAGGCAGTTCACGACCACCAGTAACTGGAGCTCCGGCAGATCCATGCCTTCTCCTAGCCATCTTGGCACCCGCACTCACATCAGTCACAAAACTGTCGGTAACACTGTCCCTCCGTGCTGATAGGCTTGCACCTGGGCGGGAAATACAATTCTAACCAATGAGATGTACAGAAACTTCTTTGGGCTTTGGGGAAAGGTTTCCACCTATCTACAGAGAGACCAGAAAGAACCAGACCCAAGGGAGGTGGGGAGACAGGAGTGAAGGACGGAGCTTGAAGGTGTCTCAGGAAGACACACAAAGTTATCCTACTTCTTGTGAGTGTCTCAGTGACTGAGCTAGCATACCTGAGGCCTCAGGTTGGGAGTGGGGTGAGAGAGAGCAAGAGAGAGATCAGTTTACACCAAGCACAATGGTGTCAATCTCATCATCCAGCTATTCTGAAGGCTAAGTCAGGAGAATCGACCAGTATGAACCCAATGTCAAGCAAACAAACCCAAACCAAGCCGACCACTTAGTCACCAAAGCTTTTGCTACAAAGCACTCAGTAGAAAAACAAAACAAAATGAAAAGCAAAAACCGCTCCTGACCCCATCTTGTGGTGTGGCTGTTTAAGGTAAGTGTTGATCATCTCTCCTCTGGCTGGCATAGTTGTGCACACCTGTAATTCCAACTCCTGGGAGACTGAGGCAGGGAGGTGTCACAAGTTCCAGGCTAGCCTAGGCTACTGAGAGAGGTCCAGACCAGCCTGAGCTACAAATAGATCTCTGTCCTCAAAAAAAAAAAACAAAAAACCAAACCCCAAAATTCATCAAATAAGAACGAGAAAAACCCATTTGTTCTCGGTGTTGCGTCACTAAGAGGCTATTCTTCCTCCACATCCCCTGTGGAGGGGATGCTCCACAAAACTGGCAAATAGGGCGTGGCCTACTGTAAACAATCTCAATTTAGAATCCCAAGTAGACACAGCCATTTGGTTTTGGGAGAGGCACCATGAGCTAGTTTTCAGCTGAAACTGACCCCCACACCGACCCGCTGTCCTCAGCCTGACATTGCCAGAGATTGTGTCTGAGAAGCAGAGGTGAGGCTCAGTGGAGGAGTCACCGGAGAGGAGATATCACATCCTGAAACAATGGTGAAGGAGGGGCCACCCAGTAAGTGTCTAGAATTTTTGTCTGTATTTAAGGAAGTCTAGTCCTTCCTCACAGGAACCCAAGAGGGTCATTCCATGAAGCCAAGTGCTAGCACTGAGCGGAGGCAGCCCCCTGCAGAAGGAAAAGCCCATATCACCCAAAAAGTCTCCCACAAGTTCTCTTCTGGGGACAAATTTTCCTGAGGTTTCAGAATCTGTCTCTCCGACTCGTCACTCAACATTTGGGCTCCTTATAAAACCTGCATCTCAGAACCAAGAGCCTGAAAACCAGAAGTGTTCTTCAAGGTCAAGATCATATTTATGTACTTGAACTCAAGAGTGTCTCTCCAAGCAAATTCATGATCTATTTCCCACTCCCAATGCCATTTTCAGATGCTGGAAATGGTCCCTGAAGGTGCCAGGGAACTAAGGCAGTGGAAGACAGGAAAGGGTGGTTCTCTCTTCAGTAAGCCAACAGAGGCCCTGTGCGGTTGGGGATGGGCTGCCAGGCCAGCCGGCTCCGCCTGTCTGACCTGCTCAGCTTACTGCCCCTCAGGCCTGGCACAGCTGCCAGGAGCTAGCTACCTGGGCCCCTGCAGAGGTGTGCACTCTCCTGTCCTTTGTCCCTTCCCCCACCGCCCCTATGCCCAAGGAAACAGGCATCAGAACACCGCCCATGAGTCATCTGGATGCTAACCCAAAAGCTGGCAGAGAAAGACCGGGAAGGAGGCAAAGGGAGGAAAATTCCCATCCTCACACCTGGGTCCACCTGCCTGGTCGCCTGTCCAGTTGGTCATGGGAGTGAGGCTGGGTGGGGCCTGGAGCAATGCCTGGTCATGGTCAGGACCAAATCTCAGGCCCGCTTTATCTCTTTCTCTATTTGGAGAAAGCAGTTTCCTGAGCTGACTCCATCAACCCCAGACACTGGAATCCACAGGACTTGGAGTTGTTTGTGGACATGGAAAGGCAGAAGCGGCCACCTCTAGGAGCTCAGAGCCACTGTTAATTGTACCTAGGTCCTCCCTGAGATTCTGCTCTGAGCACACTGGGCACCTGTCCCTCTGCTCCTAGCCTTCAATAAGAATGCCTGGATTCTTGGGTGCTGGTGGTTTGTTTCTGGCATGGCTTGGTTTCATGGATTCACCACGGTGCTGAAGGGCATAGCTGGGGTCAGGTACACTAGGGTTGGTAGTATCACTGACAATTTCCTTGTTACTCAGGTCCAAGAGGCCTGAGCAGGCAGATTTCGCTTCTCTTCCCTTTTGCCCTCTGGCCCCTATGCCTAGCAAACCTAAGTCAGTGGGAGCATCTGAACACACAGCTCTGTCTGGGTGGAAGGTCATAGACACAGTGTCTGCAATGAAGCCAGCTGGACATCTGACTCTTGGGTTCAGACCATGTGCTTCTGAGCTGGCCAGACAAGGGTACTCTGAGAGTTAACAGAAAAGTAATTGAGAGAGCCCAGTGGGGAAACTGTAGACGACACACAGGGTTTCCCACTAGATGGAGAGTGGGTTCCAAACTGTAAGACTCAAACCGGAAAAGCAGACCCCATTTTCTTAAGGTAGCAGAGGAAAGAGCAGAGAGAAATCTTGTGGAATTCACAGAGCTCTAGCAGCAGGAGGCAGCTGCCTGCTGCTGGGTGTGGCCGGGCAGGTCTCAGACCTCACTCAGGGTGTGCCTGCCTTCCACTTTACAAAGTACCTTCACTCTGCTATCCCAAGAGTAACGACAAACATACCAGACCTTGTTAGGGGAGCCAGTGGTCCAAATTCAGTCAGCAGCATGGGCAGAATAGTCCATCTGGGATTCTGATCCCCCTTTTCCCATAGTCTGGCTTCTGCCTTCTTCTCGAACCACTTCCTGGATCAAAGGTCTAAAAGAAAAGCCTACATTACCAACTTCAGAATTTCCTGACTCTTACATCATCCACCAGCCCCTGGGCCCAAACCAGCAAGGTCAAAATGCTTCTTTGCAGAAAACCCCAAGGCAAAGGTACAGAGCAGCATGCTCTTAATGGACTAAAAAAACATTCACCAGGTTAGTCTAAAGAAGTGTGTGTGTGTGTGTGTGTGTGTGTAGGGGCTCAGGGTGTTTACTAGCTTCAATTTAGCAAAAACTAGAATTAAGTATTTACATACTGAGTCCCATGATAAGTCATCTGGGATCTCCCCAAGTAAGAAGCTGCTTGTGGTTACAGCTGGTGAGTCATTAAAATACCCCACCAAACCAATGAGGTCAGCTTTTTGGGAAGGAACAAAGGAAGCCATACCAGTGAGTGGCTACTTCAGACATTGAGCAGTGGTACCAGAAAGCCCACTGCTAAAACCTCTGACCCAGAGTTGTCCAGCACAGGACAATTTGTCTCCTCAGGGGCTTTGGCAGTGCCTGAAAACATGTGTTTGCTGCACTGGGTTAGCGCTGAAGATGTTCAGCATCCTAGCGTGCGAGACAAACAAGGACTATGATCTAAATGTCAACAGCCCTGTGGTGGAGAAACTGTCCTGATCCTCTGGAAACCCCTTACCTTCTGTAGAATTCACCTATAGTTACTCGTGTGACCCTCAGCTTGGAGGGTTTTTGGGAGTCAGAGCTCCACCCTATAGCAAGGCCAGGCCTGTAGGCTCAGTCAGTGTCTCTGCAAGGGAACAGACCCTAGGCTGGGGTGATCTGCCAGGCCAACTTATCTCTTGCCACCCAGCTCTGAAGATCCCTAGTTCCTACCACTATTACACTAAGGACCTCACAGTTGGCTGACGCTCCCCAGGTGACAAGGAACACTCACATTCTTTGTCCTAAGGAAGAGACTTGTGCATTTCACTTCACTCCATCAATTTTTCTGTACTTCTGACCCTCACAATGGCTACCCTGTCAAGAGTAGAAAGCTGTATCCACATTCACAGTCATTAGAGACAGTGCACAGAAGAAAACAGAGCTGAGCACTCTCCAGGGCCTGCAGGGACAATCTATGGCAGGGCTAAGAGGGGACATGGGTGCCTAGAGTAAATCCGGCCTAGAGAACTCTCAAAGCACAGAGTTGGGCAGAGACGACAACAGTCTGTGTCTGTGGACCTGGAGCAGACGGAGCTCCTGAGTGTCTTTGCAGGCCCTTGCTCTCAACTGGGATAGTAAAGGTTTAGAAACCCAAGGCACACATGGTGTTCCCTGGAGGTCTCTTGGCTTACTCAAAGGCTCAGCAAAGATACATGAAAACTAGACCTATGGATAGGAAAGACAGATATCCAAGATAGTGCTCTTGGGCGCCTGGGGCAGAGAAACGCAAATGGGCCCAGCCCATGCCCTTCACTTACAAAAGAATTATTATTATTATTATTTATTGGTTTCTGTCTCATGTAGCCCAGGCTAACCTTGACCTCTAATTTACTATGCAGCTGGGAATAACCTTGAACTTCCCACATCCCTGTCTGCACCTGTTGGGGTAATGAGTGTGCACCATCATGTTCAGTTTTATGCAAGCACTCTGCCAGCTAAACTACACCCCCAGGCTCAGCTGATATTTTACTAGTACTGTAATTGATTTTATAATTTTAATCAGATATCAGAAGGGTGGGTGGAGAGATGGTTCAATGGTTAAGGGAACCAGCTGCTCTTCTAGAGGACTTAGGTTTGATTCCCAGCACCCACACAGAGACTTTCAGCTGCCTGTAACTCTAGTTCCAGTATATCCAGTATATCCAAGTCTTCTTCTGGTCTTCATGGACATTGCATGAAGATGGGCATACAGACATACATGTAGCCAAAACACACACACATTAGAAATAGAATAGCCTGGGAAATAGGGCTTCACTTGCTTAGGGAAATCCCCACAGGTGCATTGGCTGAGAAAACATGTATTGTTGATCCTGGTCATTGAATCCTAGGAAACGACCCTTAAATGAGATTCTGAGAAGACCAAAGGGCAGAAGGAATAAGAAACGTGCCTAGGGCAGAGCAGTCTCTTATCTCTAGCTACAGTCATCCACTAACTGGAGCATGGACCTACACACCACGAAAGGACACCTGGGAGAGGGGGCGCCGGCCACGCAGCATCCCCACATCTCCTGCAAGCAAATGGCCTGCCCCTGCTGCCTGTCCTCTCAGATCAACTTTGAGAAGAAGGAGCTCTGAATGGGGAAAGCCCAGCTCTCCACCAAGTCCCAGCAGCAGGCTTAGAGTTCCTTTTTGTGGTGCAGTCAAATTAGGGAGGGCCTAGCTCCCAAGGCAGGGAGGCAGGAGTTAAGACTCAGGAATGAGATAAGCCACTTCCCAACGGCTTAAACGCCGGGGTGTCAGCACACAGGGAGGCTTGTGAGGTCCTTCTGCTAGATGGCCTGCTCACCTTCAAGGTTGGTGACAAGGAGAGCTACACTCTGCTACCGTGCTCTGCCCACCAGGCCCTTGGGAGCTTGGCACTCCCTCCCCACCCAGTCTGCTCTCCCACACAGGGAGACGGAGTCCCTGAAGCTCCCTTGTTGACAATTGTCATAGTTGCTGCCTTGTTCTAAACCCAACATCTGCCTTTCTGCCCAACATGCTTGCTGATGATTCTGCTGCTCAGGAAGAGATCAGGGGAATCCAGGCACCCCTCCCCTGCTCAGTTACCCATAATCAGTGTGGGTAAATACATAGGTATCCTCACAGTTGTGCACCTGTCCAGGTACTGAGAGGCAGGGTCAGAGCTGGGAGGCTGACCCATGGGACAGCTCTGGGAGTGTTCTGACATTCTGAAGAGATTTTATTCCCCCTAACATCAATGGTAAATCAAGAAACATAATGGTATGGGCATAGAGATGCCACATTCAAATGAAACGGTGGAGAAGGCTAGAGAGGGAGAAAAAGCATACGTAGTTAAGTGTACTGGCTACAAGAGCAAAAGGACCTGGATTTGATTCCCAGCATCCACAGGACAACTTACAACCAACCATCTGTAACTCTAGTCCCAGGAGATCTGACACCCTCTTCTGGCTCCCACAGAAACCGCATGCACAGCCATACAGGTAGGTAAAACATCCATAAACAGAAAACAACAAAAGCAAATAAACCCATCAACAACAAAAAAATATCCCTAAAGACCCTGGAGCATGTGTAGGTGAATCTTTAAGGTCTAAAGCTAGGCATTGAAATGGCCATCTTGGATCAATGGGAGCCAATACAGTAACAAGCATCCTCATGGACAGGCAGATTGAGACATATGCAAGGCAGGCATACAGGACTAGCTGATGAGATGCATCTATGAACCAGGCAAGACCCTTATCAGGAGACTACAGAGGGAGCAGACACTGCTGTGTTATAGATTTAAGGCTTCCAGAACTGTGAGAGTATAGATGTCTTTTACTTTAGCTGTTAGGTGTGTGGTTATTTGTCTGAGTTCATTCCACAACTGCAGAGGTGGAGAGGGATGTGAGGCAGGAGAGAGTCTCTGGTCAGCCCAATCTCCTGTTCCTGCCTTTCCTCAGAATGTAGCGACACCCACATGATGTTCTGTTATCAGTGCTCTTCCCAACTCTGCAGTTAGCTAAAACTCAACTGTGAGGAAATAATACACTTCACACCAAATGCAACTAAAAGCAAGCCTCACAAGGAGCAAAGCCCGACTCTTACTCAAATGCTGCAGGCGAGCTCTACCTGCACTGGACTCTACCTCACACTCAGTGACAACCCACCAAGGAAGTGCTGGCCCTCCAGACTCAGGCAGCCCAGAAGAGGGAGAGAGGAGAAGAGGGGAAGGGTGCTGCTGAAATCACACTCACCAGAGACCCAAGAAGTGAGACATTGACAAGGTGAGATCAATAGAAGCAAAGAAGATATTTCAGAACACACGTGGGCATGTGTAAAGAGACCCAAGGTCAGGCATTTAGGCTGTTGATCACACCATAGCCCAGTGGATCATGTTCAGTCTGGTTC
Source organism: Sigmodon hispidus (assembly GCA_004025045.1). Classification (NCBI taxonomy): domain Eukaryota; kingdom Metazoa; phylum Chordata; class Mammalia; order Rodentia; family Cricetidae; genus Sigmodon; species Sigmodon hispidus. The sequence continues at coordinate 22,865 of PVIH01010372.1, forward strand.
AGGGAGAAGAAGCAATTTTGTATTTAACCTAATATAGTTTGGTTTTGTTTAGCTTTTTGGAGATAGGGTCTTAAGTAGCTCAGGTTGGCCTAAAACTCAATGTATGGCCCAGGATGACCTTGAATTCTTTTTTTTTTTTTTTTTTTTAAAATATGGCATCACAAATTTGATTGCCATCCTCACGCAGGGGCCATGCTAATCTCTGTACCATTCCAATTTTAGTGCGTGTGTTGCCAAAGTGAGCATGACCTTGAACTCTGACCTTCCTTTCCATTGTTTTCTCTTCATTCTGGGATTACAAGTGTGTACCATCACACCTGGCTTTTGTGGTGCTGGGGATTGAACCAGGGCCTATTCACACTAGGCAAGGACTCTACAAATTTAGCCCCAGCTCTTACCTCCTTTTTAGAGATAGTCTTTATATTCTGTAGCCCAGGCTGGCCTGAGATTTATTATGTAGCCTAGCTAACCTTGAATGTACAGCATAGTAGTTCCTCTGCCCAAACCACTCAATTGCTTAGATTATAGGCATGGACCATCACACCCAAACCATTTAAGACATGAGACCCTTCAACGACAACTCCATTTGCTGTTTCCTCAGTGGCCACTATGTCTGTATTCATGACTACTGTTCCCTTTGCCTGCCTGGTACATTTCAGGCTGTTCCCCACAAGGAATAAAACCACTCATGACATTTTGGTAGGCATACCCCATCCTCTTCTTTGTTGATTTTGCCCTGGATGCAGTGGGTACATGCCCATGCTATGGGAGTCCCCAGCAAAATACTGACACCATATCATAACACACTAGACATTTGATTTCCTTCTAACCCACAGAACATGGCTGCTATCCCACACTGCTGCAGCATAGACGACTCTTTCTTTGGGGCTGGAGACACAGCTCCCTGGTTGAGGGCTTGCCTCATACATACAATGTCTCAGGTTTGACCCTCAGCACTGCCAAGATAACCCAATGGCAACCTCTTCGTGGGCATGGTGGTAAATGCCTGTCATGTCAAACATTCAGCAGTCTGAAGCAGGTGAACGGAATCTGAGTTTAGCAAGGCCCTATCTCAAAACAAGCAACAGCTCCCTTTCTTGCTGGAAGACTGATGCTAAAGACCTTCTCCTCGTCCATCTAAAGAAATGAGCACTGACTTTTGAAAGAGAAGGGGCTATGTGGGGTCAGAGGCCTTCAGGAGCTGAAGAAAGCCCTGGTCAGCAGGCCGAGGAAAGCCAGTGGCTTCAGCACAATAGAAAATGTGAATTTCACCAAGCAGCTGAGTGACCTTGAATACCCTTTCCCAGGTGAGTCTGAGTCACTAGATAGGACCTTGATGACAGCCCTGAGCAGGACCTAGAGAAGCTGTGCCAGGACTCCTGACCCAGAGGAGAGAGTAGACAAGATCCCTAGGACCACAGAACCCTCAGTCTTTAAAGCCACCACATTTGTGGTGACCTGATAAATAGTAATAAAAAACTAACACAACCACCATGACGACAATGATGGTGGTAACGACAGTCCCCATCAATCATGTGGCTTGAGGTTCTAGATACCTTCACACCCATTTCAGTTCCTTCACTGACTCACATGACACAAAACCAAGCCAGATCTACTATGACCACACTCATTCCTGATGATGTCACCTGCCTCTGTCTCAGTGTCCTCACACATTCAAAACCAGGATATGTAAGGGACTTCAGAACATCACTGCAGCATTAAGTAAGGTAACGTCTGCTACATGCTTGACAGTGCCTGTGTTAAGGACACAGTAAATGCTTGCTCCTCATACATCACCTCACCTTCTGTCAATCTGACCACATTCTAAAGTTCATGAGAGACACGCACACACAGGCACGCAATGTCTTGCTTTTTGTGAACCTGGAGCACAAAGCCTTGAATGTGTATGAATGAGGTATTTGGGAGTGAGTAACCCTCCTCATTCAAACCTACCAGCAACTCCAAGAGGGAGACCAGATGGGAATGATTCATTGCTAGACAAGTCAAGCAGCTGAGAGACGTTGAACTCTGGCCCAGGATCTCTCAGGAAATGAGGGTACAGTGGGGACTATCTCATACCCAGACTATGTGCTTTTAGATTATTCCACAGAGTTAAGTTAATTTGTCACATATTTAAGGAGAAACAGAAGTGTTAGCCCCAGTACAATCATTAGGCGTATGTGAAAACAATCCATATAGATGAAAATAATTAGCAGTATAAGTGTGCTGTCTGAGGCTGCATTTCTGTATGCTTGGAAGAAGTGTGATTCTTCAGAGAGAGAGAGAGAATGACAGAAGCAGGGGAGGCTTGCCCCACCCCAGTTCAGTGTGGGATGATGTGGCTGATGAGTAGCTTCAGAAGAGTAGAAATGTTGCTGTCCTGAGGAATTCTAGAGTCCTAGGAATCAAATACAGGGCCTTGCACATGCCAGGCAAGCATTTTATCACTGAGCTATGACTCAGCCTGTTAAACGCCTTCTTTACACACACACACACACACACACACACACACACACACAGATGGGGGTATCAGGCTGGCCTCAAACTCACAGAAATCCACCTGCCTCTGCCTCTAGAGCACTGGAATTAAAGATATGAGCTACCATATCTGACCTTTAAAATTTTTTGGACATAGTCTCTAGCACTGGCTGGCCTGGAATTTGGTATACACTCAAGAATGACTTTGAATGAAGGACATGGTGGCTATATCAGCACTGGGGAGGCAGTGAGTTTAGGTCGGCTTTGTCTACATAGAGAGCTCAAGGCTAGCTAGGGCTACAGAGTGAGACCTTGCCTCAAATAAATAAATTATAAAGATAAAGGAAAGAATAAAATAAAGTTAAAAATGACCTTGAACTCTTGACCCTTCTGCCTCCATCTCCTGAGTCCTGGGATTACAGGTATGGGCCACCAAGTCCAGTTTCTTCAGGGTTAGGGATAGATTGATCCCAAGACTCTGTGCATACCAGGCAAGTACTCTACCTATTGGATTACATCCTCAGGCCATAAATGTTTTTTGAGGGCACAACAAAATCCTCAGCAGATGCCATAGTGGGGCGTCCTACAGAGCTACTGGTCCCACAAGGCAGTTGGGGTAGTGGACCAGGGACTTCACATGTGAGAACAAAAGAGACAGGACTGAACACAGCCACTAGCTGATCCTTGAAAGGCCACCACAACCGTCTTCTAAATCTGCAGGGTCCCTTTGTACCCAGAGCAGAGAGAGCAGGAGGCACCCACAGTACTTACAGCACAGTCCTGAGCTGCGATCCCCCAGCAAGTTTCTAAGAACTGATCCTCTGGACAGGAAGACAGTACAATCCTGTCTGTAACCCTAGCTAGCCAAGAGTCAGAGGCCGGAGGATGGAACTCAAGGCCAGCCTGGACAACTTAGGGAGACACGGTCTCAAAACAAAAATCAGAGAACTAAGGAAATGGCATTAGTTGTTAGAGCATGAAGACAGCAATCTTGAGGACTGGAGTGTGGGTCCCCAGAACCCATATAAAGGCCAGCTGGGCATGGTGTGCCACCTGCAATTCCAGCTCGGAAAGCAGAGACAGGGAATCTCAGAGAAAGCCGGCTAGCAAGACCAGCCACACATATCAGTGAGCTCTGAGGTTGACTGAGAAACCCTGCTAACTGAACAAGATGGAAGAGTCACTGAGGATGGCTTCCACATGTACATCCCCCCACCACCATGTGTGCTCACAAAATGCAAACAGGTATATCTAGACACATATATGCATTCATGTAAAAACTGAAAATAAAAATAAATGATAAAAAGCAAAAAGAGGGCAGGGGGTGTAGCTTGATGATAAAGTGCTTGCCATGACTCCTGCGATGGAGGTAAGGGGCTTGTCCCTGTGAGGTAGGGATAGAAGCATCTCCAGGCCTTCGCTGTGACTGTGGGGACCAATGGGGCCACATGATCCAGGATCTTACACTTGCTTTATTCCCTTACTGCTGGTAGGTTTTAAAATAATGGGATGGCTGCGTTGATGAGATGGTGGCGGGCACAGCTACCTTTACCACAGTGGCCTGATGTGGGGTGTCTTTCTGTACTCTGTGATTACCATTGGTTAGTAAAGAGGCTGTTTTGGCCTATGGCAGGGCAGCTTGGAGACAGGCGGGAAATCTGAGCATAGATGAAGGGGAAGGAGGGCGGAGTCAAGGAAACAAGATTCAGCTGCCCGAGAAGCAAGATGTAAAAGTACAGGTGAGCCTCGAGCTATGTGGCAATACAATAGATTAATAAAAATGGGTTAAGCTATAAGAGCTAGCTGATAATGAGCCTGAGCCATAGGTCAAACAGTTTGTAATTAATATAAACCTTAGTGTGATTACTTGAGACTAAGCAGCTGTGGGCAGGTCTGGACCTCAGGGCTAGGTTGGGCCAGAAACTTCTGGCTACAGTGACCATCTTACCCACTGTTATTCCAAGTCCATTTTAATTAATAATGTTGCAAGATAATGTAGTCATCTGAGGAAGCTTAACACTGGGCTTAAGAATCAAGCAAAGTACAACAAATGCCTTTAACCCTAGCACTTGGGAGACATAAGCGGATGGATCTCTATGAGTTTGGGGCTAGCCTGGTTTACATAATGAGTTCTAGGACAGTCAGAGCTACATAGAGAGATCCTGTCTCAAAAAAAGGCAGGGGGGGGGAGGGAGGATAGAAGAGGAATAATAATAATAATAATAATAATAATAATAATAATAATCAACCAGAGCACAAGAGTGCTCAGCTACACCTACTGCCTTGTTGGGGACGGAGACAGGAAGCTCCTAGGGTTTTGCAGGCTGACAGGCTAGCTCCAGGTTCAGTGAGAAACCTTTCTCAAAAGACAGTAATAGAAGAGGAAACTCAAGGACCTTCCCTGGCCACTATGAGCTCACACAGGCACATATACACACGTGTTCAAATACATGACACACATATGCACACAAGAAAAAAAAAAGCCAATTAACTTTCAAAAGAACAAAAGCTAAGACGAAAGATGAATGTGGTCAGTCAGCTAACTCTGGGCTCCTAACACCACACACACACACACACACACACACACACACACACACACACACAAAGGATCTCTATAGAGACCTTTGTCTTTTTTTTTATGCCAACTCAGAGCTTTTTACTTCATTTAAATATCTGTAGTACTATGTCTAAAAAAAAAAAACTGAAGCAGTAACTTATGAAGGAGAAGAGAGAAATATTTGCAATGCAAATTTTAAAAATATCAGTTGATCAATCAAACAAACAAAAACATTCCAAAGCCACTAAATTCTATCAGTGAGGACACTTCTTCTTCTGTCTTAGTGGATGCACTGAATACAGATACAAGCCAGGAGCTTGACCACTGACACTCTGCCCACCCCTGCTGAAGCATCCTGCTTAACGACTATTTTATAGCACCACTCTACACAGCACATCCTACCATAAGCCCAATATATCTTCTCTCTCTCTCTCTCTCTCTCTCTCTCTCTCTCTCTGAATCAGGGTCTCACTCTCTAGCCTAGTTTGGCTTCTTTCTGACTCTTGGCCCTCCAATCTCAGCCTCCCAGATACTGGGATTATGGGTATGTAGAACCACATAACTCATAAGCCCAATTTCATGAAGGAGATTAATGACCAAAGACAAGAAGGCCAATTTTTACCTCCACATTCTCAAAGATAATGATAGAGATGGGAAGGAGAGATGTGACAGATTCTTGAACCTAAAGTCATATCTAGGGTCCCAAGATTCCCTGTGGGAGAAGAAAAACCAGCTGTGCCAGGTACACAGGGACCTGCCTGCATGGTGCCACCTCCCAGGCTTCCACTAACGCAGTGGTCTACAGAAATGAGCTGCACTCTCTGGAAGAGTGAGGGGTCTTCCCGCTACGGCAAGCCCTGCCGTGTAACCTCTTCATCGTTCTTCTGGTATTTGGTACTGGGTGTCAAGCAAACCACCTCCAGCCTCACAGCTTCCTTTATATTTCTCAAGGGCCTTTGTACATGCTGGCCCTTCTATCTACAAAGCTCCTGCTGCCTTCCTCTCTGTCAGACTCATTCTTAGTAACTTCTTGTACATAGCGACCGGCTGGTGAAGAAGTGGATGAGTCCTAACTGTCTATTTTCTGGTGCACTCTCCTGATCTCCCGAAGTCAGAGGTCACGTGTCTGCTAACCCTGGCATCCTGCTTCACCTTCTAGGCCAGTCTCCAGTCACCAGGGCAGTGTAGTATATCAGCAGGGTACCGTAACACTGGGAGGTACTACCTGGATCTCATGAGGAGACAATCCAGAGACTTGTCTAGATTTTTAGCATTATTAGTTAGTAATGTGTGCAAGCAAAAAATGTCCTCGTGGCTGCCAAGAATGGCCAGTCACTAATATTTACCATCTGATGTCAACAGGTCCTGGGGTACCAGTTGATCCTGTCCCAACCAGCCCAGAAGAACCTTCAAGGTTAATATTCAAATGCATGCACTTCCCTAGCATAGTGGCCATTCCTGCAGAGTACTGTAGGCAAGGAGCAGTCATTTGTCCCTGAGTTCCTCAGAACTGCACAGAGACAGAACTAGCCGCACATAAGCTAACACTGTACCACTTTGTCCCTGGATGGGACACTTTATACAAGAGGCCCAATCATGTCTGGATTCATGAGCCCAAGCATATAGATTGTCAAGAAGCTACAGGTCTCTGCTGAGCCCTTTCCCAGTAGCCTGACAAACGTGGAGTCGGGAAGTATGTATTCAATAGGTGCCTCTAGATGGTCATCCAATGTTAGGTAGCTAGATATTAGGGGGCTTAGCAGCCAGCCACTAAGAAATCCCTCCTTCCTATGTCCCTGTTAATGCTACAAATGGAAACATTTCATTGCCTCTACAAGATCTAAAATACCAAATAAAAGGCTAGAGGGGCCTTGACTTTGTTGAGGCTCATTAAGGGAAAGCCAATCCCTCCTGGTCCAAAGAATAGAAGTTCTATCTCTGGCTAAGGATAGATATCTGACATCCTGAACTACTCCAAACATTACATAGTCTTGTCTCTTTTTAAGAGTTAATCCAATGAGGCCTGTCAATCACTTGGCCACAAGTCCACTCCTTACCCCTCCTCTCCCATACACACACATCCAGAAAACCTGATTCTCCTGAAGATACTCGAAGAAGATGGGAGAAATAATTATCCCCTTAATGAGATGCTGCACTTTCCTTCCTGGAAGCGCCTTTCTCCACGGAGCCTCCAACTGAGCTTCCCTCCATCTTCCACAGCTTCTGAGCTCTCAGCGCAGCATTCAAGTTCCCAACTCAGAAAAGCAGCCCTCTGCCTTCTCTAGCACTTTTTCCTTTAGATACTGGCTGAGGACCAAGCCTGCTCTCTGGGGCACCCTGGCCTTTCATACTCTCTCAGACGCCCTCCACTCCTGCCATGCAGCAGCCACCTCCATTGCAAAAGGCATGGCTTTCCCTTCCGCTTTTCAACCCTCCCTGCCCCAGACTCACAGCTTGCTTGGCCTGTAGTTGTCTCTCACATTCTAATAAAACTGCCCTCCAGCTGCCTGCTGAAGCCACTCTTCAATTCATTTACTAAGAACCTGAAAGGAAAACCTTTAACACCAGCCTGGGAAAGGGGGGCATCTGGGACTTTGCTCCTGCTGATCTGGGAAGGGGTAGGGAGCACTAAGGAACAATAAAGCCGTGTGTCGTGGGAGGGGGCTATGCTGTGCTCCTCCCAGCAGGGCACTCATGCTCATGGGGGGACTAGGGATGGGGCGGAAATGGCTCGTGCTCCAATGTTAACCTACACAAAGAAGGCTGAGTCAGGGAGATGCTGAGCTCAAGAGCAGCTTAGGCTGTATGGTAACACTGCTGCGAGGGCGAACACACACACACACACACACACACACACACACACACATACACACACACACCATCTAAAGACTGTAAACCTCATATAGAGTACAACTTTAGTGACGCAAATATTTTTTTCCTCTGTAATAAAATCCTCAGTACAACTCTGGGAGACAGAGTCAAAGCCCCACTTGTGGGTAGGGAAGAGAGAGGACTTGGGAGGCACCGCTTTAGCTCCCAGGTTGGTAAACACAGAGGCGACTTTCTCACGCCCGAGACAGATCAAAAAAGAAAAAAAATGCCCCAAGTAAAACTCCCCCAAAGGAATCTTTTCTTTCCAGAGATGATGATATAAAAGGACATTTTGTTACTTCTTGGACATTCTTCGCCTTCCAAGGGCTGCATATCCCAGCAGTTTTCTGTAATTATCACTAAAGTATTCGGCCTAGTTCCTGCCTCCTTCACACAGACAGGAACACCAGCTCAGTTATTACCTGAGCTCCACGGCGAGCAGGTGCGTAGCCCCTGGATCCCTGTAGCCCCGACCTCGACTTCCACACTCAAGCAACGTCTCCAAAAGCCCCCAATCTGTGCACTCACAGAAGGGAGCTGCTCTGAACAAGCCCAGGCAAGCCCAGGCACAGCCCCTGCTCAATCCTCCTCCAGGCACCACGAGGCTCCGGGAGGGAGACGCCTCTCCAGCCCGGCATCACAGGAGTTGGGAGTCTCTGCAGATGGTTGATGTGTCCACATCTCAGTCACCTGGGAGGAGAAAGCGGGGCAAGATGAGCAAAAAGCAGGGTGAGCGAGGGCGGTACCAGCGAGCGCTAGGTCCCCAGGCAGGCACTGCAGGCGCTGGGGTCACACTGGCCTGTGTGCTGGTCAGGCCCGGGGAGAGGTGGCCGGGGCACGCCAAAGGGATCAGGCAGCCCTGCTGGAGTCACACAGCGCGAGTGGCAGCCGTTGGGTCCGGAGCCTCCGCTCCGCTCTGCCCGGGATGGCTCTTCCCAGCAGGGAGAGCTCAGAGTCTGCACAGCGCCCCTCTCCTCCGCTCACTGCCTAGTCCCAGGGCACGCCACCCTAGGGCCGATATCAGTATGCACCCTGGCCATCACGATCCTTCCAAGGACCCCTTGCTTCTCTGTGTTGAGACCTAAGTAGGCCTAAAAGAAGCAAACAGAAACCACGAGGACATTCCACAATACCCAGCCCTTGAGGTAGCACCCTGGGAAGAGGGCAGAAGAGTTTCTTGTCTGTCAATAAAGTATAGAAGCGTTCTCTCTAAGACATTGCCAGCTCAGAATGTTCGGATGTCCTACGCAGCCCCAGATTCTCATGTCAGGAACAAGTACCCTGCTGTGTACACCTCCCGTTTGACCTGCGTCCTGTCCCCACTCACCGGGCTCCGCCAGACGCTGGGGTAACCCAGCTCTGCACTCAGTTCTTACCTCTGTGAGCTGGTCCCAGGGGTGAGGGAGCCGCACTGGGTGCATGGCGCTCTTGAGCTGGGAGTGTAGGGCTTTTGTACTAACTCAGACTGAAGTGCAGAGCTGAGAGCTGCAGGGAGGAGTCTGGGCAGCCAGCCAGACACGCGCCTCCCATTTCTCACGGTTTCTTCTCTACCCAGTGCTTTTGGTGCAAGACCGATTCCCTTGAAGTTGGTAAAGAGGCACTGTGTGGACAGCCCTGAAGACTGCCCTGTCCTATGGGAAGAGGAACTACCTTTCATTCTGTCCCCAGCCATCATGTATCCCAGGGTCAGCCAAGATGCTCCCCTTGGGTCCACTGTGCCCAGGCACTGAAGTCACAGGCTCCCAGTGACTCCCGTTATAAAAACTTCTGTCTTGGATCGTTACATGACAAAAATCTCTTCAGCAGTGACAGATCGTTCTTGCAGACTCATACCCATGCACACTACCTCCAGCTCTCCACACGCTTGGAATTCACACTTCAGCAGGGCTCTGAGACTAAAGCTGAGTCTGAAGGTCTCCCTGTGCACCAGAAAAAAATCTCTCTAAAGTGAGAAAGACCTCACTCCTCCCACACGGGTGACAAAGGGTTCTGGGGAAGAGGGAGGCTAACACTGCCCAGGCATACACGAAATGTAGGCAGTGGTCACTTGAGCTGTTCCCATTTTTCAGAAGAGGATATGAACCCATTAGGATGAGTGTGTGAATTCTATTTTCCCAGGCTTCTAGTATCTGGGAGGTCTCTATAGATCTAGAGTGAGCCTGGAAACTCATGACAAATGCCAGACACAGGTGAATGGCTGCCGAGCAGGCCCAGCCATTGTAGAGGAAGCAGGAATTACAGGCTTCTATTCTCACCTTCTGTGAAGGTCTTCAGAGTCCTTGTAAAAGGAGGCTGGTGGGTCATGGAGGCCAAACTCAGCTGTTTGTTTTTTTTTTTTTTTTTTTTTTTTTTAAACTTTATTTATTTACTTATTTATTTGCCTTGGTGTTTGCCTGGAACTGGAACTACAGACAGTTGTTAGCTGCCATGTGGGTGCTGGGAATCGAACCAGGGTCCTCTGGAAGAGCAGACGGTGCTCTTAACCGCTGAGCCATCTCTCCAGCCCCAGCTGTTTGTTTTTTAAGACAGAGTCTCTCTATGGAACCCTGGCTGGCCCAGAACTCACTTAATAGACCAGGTTAGCTTCAAATGCACAGAGATCTGCCTGCCTCTGCCTCTTGAGCACTGGAATTAAACGGGTGTTTCAACACTGAAGCTAGGGCAAGGTTTTGTGGACAGGCAAAGTGGGTGCCCCTTCTGACTTCTTTTGTAACCTTTGGCACTAATGAATTCACACACACACACACAAACATACATATACACACAGACACACACACATACACACAGAGACATAAACACACTAATACACACAGACACATACACCCCTTTCCACATGTAGGCTCTTGTAGCACTAGGCGTCATCTTAGCTCTCCCCTGGAGATTTTGAGATAACCCCTGGACCAGAAAAGTAAACCTTACTTGTCACAGTGGGGGGAAAAGTGAGTAATTATATGAGCTCTACCTTGCGGAGGGATGGTCATAAGGCCCACAGTAAGTGCCAGCTCACTGCAGATAACCTCTTGCATCACCCACTCATCTAATGAGCCTCTGGGGGAGCATCTAATATGTCACAGGCTGAAGAGCACCCTTCAGTCTCTTTCCATAGGGGTAGACCCATGGGAACACTCAGATCTGGGTGCTCTATCCCCACTGGCTCTTCTGTACCCTACTTTTCTCTGAGAACTATCAAAATGCTTTGATGTGGGCAGCAAACAGCCTGATAGACACACTGTAGAGATGCTAGATTCCACTAAGAAAAAATGAAAAAAAGCCCATTTCTACTCATCTTTTCATCCTTGGAGGTTGCATCAGCCTCGGCCCCTTTTTTTCTTAATAATGCCACTATAGAAATAAGGGGTTTTTTTTTCTCTATTGTGGGGAACAAACCAAGGGCCTTGTTCTTGCTAAGAAGCAGATCTTTGGCTCTTGGTTTTGTTTGGGGTTTTGTTTTGTTTTGTTTTTGAGGCTATGTAGCCCAGGCTGGCCTCAAACTCATGATCCTCCTGCCCCAGCTCTCTGAGACTTGCTTTGACACCTGGCTAAGGACTATTTTAGGGAGGCCTCCCTGTTAGACAAGCTCAGTCCTACCTCTCCCCAGTTTCTGTTGTAGAACCATACAATAATCAGTCCACACTCGGAGCCCCACACCTAGCCTCCCGGTGACACAGGAGGTCTGTAGAGAGAGGGAATGTCATAGAAGCTGAGCCCCAGGCACACCAGCCCATGGTCCCAGACATAGCTGTCACATGGTGCTCCAGGAAACCTTGTTATCTCCTGTAAGACCACTGATGCCAGGAGAGCTTATGGCTACTGCTCGATTTCCTCTCTAACATGATCTATAGAGTACTCCAGATGTTTCTAGATTTAAGTCATCCTGGTAGCCAAGGAGCACTGATCTCCTGTGAAGATACTGTGTATGAAAGGGAGGACTTCCAAAGGAGTTGGAAAATGTTCTAGAATTAAAGAACAGTGATGGTTGTATGATGTGGCAGTTTGAATGTGATAGTCTCCATAGTCTGGAGCATTGAATGCTTAGTCCCCAGTCAGTAGCATTGCCGGGGGAGGTTGCAAACATATTACCCTAGTGGTCCTGAGGTGAGATGGGGGGGGTAGAGACAAGAGAATCCCTGCAATTCTTGGGCCAGTAGCAAAAACAAGAGACTATGTCCCAAATAAGGTGGGAGGTGATGACCCGAGGTGTCCTCTGACCTCTACACCTGTGCAGTCGTGTGTGCACAGCAGCACATGCACACACACCTATACACATCCACACCCACAAAGACTGAAAAGGAATAAGGAAGGAGACCTTAGCAATAGTATACTTGTCCAGCATCAGGAGGCCCCATATTCTTTCCCTAGAATCAAAAAGGGGCGGAGGATGAAGCCATCTTTGCATCATGTCTTCCCAACCCAGCTGGTTCCCTGAGAGCCTGTCCAATCCCCTAGTCTAGAAGCTTTCATCTGTTGCTAGGTGACAAGAAATCAAGTATCCCATGGCTGCAGTTGATCCCAGGCCCTGAGTCAAGAGCCCCGGGCAGTTGTTCTGCCCTTCCCTCAGACAGAGCAGTAGAGATACCACCTCCAACTGGACCCTGTAGAAGAATAGTGATTGGAAGAGGGGCTTTCTTCACACCTGCCTCACATCAGCAACTGTTTGATGTGGAGACACACAGGCCAGTGCACATACTTGTGTTTGCATGTGCGTGCATGTGTATGTGCGGCATAGGAAGAGGTGCTCCAAGGAGCCTATGAAGCACGTAGAGACCCATGGCCATCATCAAGCATAATTCTCCAGGCTGTGTCTCTGATAACAAAGCCATCTTGACTTGGTAAACAGATCGCACGGGATTAAAAAATGAAACCAGCTGGCATACACTACACCAATCTCAATGATGATCACTATGCTCCCAGAACTGTCTGCTGCACTCCAGAAGCCTCAAGGTTCCGCCAGTTTGCTAGCTCCTAAAGCTGCCATGTGGCTCCTGAGTCACATCAATCTTTCTCTGATCAGGAACCAAGGAGTGCCTTGTTCTAAGACAGAACTGATTGTCAGTCAGTAGCTAGATAGAGAGTTATTTCATCAATAAGCATACAGATACATAAACACTGTTGGTCAAGACTATTCTGGATCCGAGGGTCTGTAGTGGATTTGTTCTCTCCGAAGCTCGAAGAAGACCCTAGATCTGGGTAAAGGCGCTGGCTGCAAAGCCTGATGAGCTGGGTTTGATCCCTAGATCCTACATGGTAGGAGAGGATCAGCTTGTCTAAGTTGTCCTTTGATCTCCACAGGCTCCTGTGAGTTCATGTGCTATGTATAGGCATGGTCGGAGGCTGAGGCAGGAGAATCACTATGAATTTGAGGCCAGTTGGGCTCCATAACAAGACCTGATCTGTAAAAATTAAAAACTTTTATTTTTAAAAAAAAGGAAGGAAGGAAGAAAGAAAGAAAGAAAGAAAGAAAGAAAGAAAGAAAGCAAAACTTTTTTTAAAAGGCCATTTTGTCAAGTAATTTGGGACAGCTTATTTGGAAAAAGACTTGATTAAAGAAGCAGTTAGAAAAAAATAAACATAAATAAATAAATCTTTTAAAAAAAGAAAACATAAACAAATGCCAGTGTACTTTGATCACAACTCACACATTCAAGCACAGCACAAGGGTGATGCCTGGAAGGGAAGAATGGATGTTTTTCTTTTCTTTCTTTTTTTTTTTTTAAGATTTATTTATTATGTATACAGTGGTCTGTCTGCATATATGTTTTAATACCAGAAGAGGGCACAAGATCTCATTGTAGATGGCCATGAGTCACTGTATGGGTGCTGGAAATTGAACTCAGGTCCTCTGGAAGGGCAGCCAGTGCTCTTAATCTCTGAGCCATCTCTCCAGCCTCTTTTCTTTTTATTTTATTTTTTTGTAGATAGGGTCTCATTTAGCCCAGACTAGCCTTGAACTCCCAACATATCAGATGGATAACTCTGAATGTAAGATCTTTCTGCCTCTACCTGCTGACTTTTCAGAGTACAGCCATGGGCCACCACATTCCAGTTATTTATTTTATTTTATGTGTATGAGTGTTTGTCTGCATGTTATATATGTGCACCCCATTTGTACAATGCTTGTAGAAGTCAGAAGAGGGCGCCAGATCCCCTAGAACTGGAGTTACAGGTGGCTGTGAGCCACCTTGAGGATGCTGGGAAACAAGCTCAGGCTCTCTGTAAGTGCAGTCCACCACACCCAGCGCTGTGGTGGGGATTGACCCCAGGACTTTATGCACACTAGGCAAACATTCTACCAACCAAGCTATACCCTCGGCCCTATTTCATGTATGTGCATGTATGCGTGTGAGAGAATGCATATGCACATGTGTATGTATTCTTGTGTGTGAATCTGAATGATCTCAAGTTGTCAGAGGAGAACCTCAAGTATCAGCCATCTCCTTCTACCATGAGATAAAGTCTCTTTTTGTTCACCACTGTATATGCCAGACTAGCTGATCCTCACACTTTTGGGATTCTCCTGACCTTTCCATAGGAGCTCCAGGATTACAGACACTTGGTTACATGTCTTGCTTTCCATGGGTTCTGGGATTTGAACTTGTAGGCCAGACATTTTCATCCACGGAACCATCCTTAATTCCTTCCTAGTACATTATCTTTAACATTCGGATGTGTCCTTGTGCCTGGCAGCTAGCCCCCCTGGCCTGTGGATTCAGTAGGATCACACAGAATCCAGTGAGTCCATAGACCAGGGATTGAAAGTTATTTCTGCAAGAAGTTTATGGTAGAGGTAAGGCACCCCCACTATACCAGCCAATGAGGCCTATCGATTGCATAGTCCACTGACCACTACCCATTCACCTTGCTGCCCTGACCCCCACCCCACACCCTAAGTCTGAGATATCCTTAATTTCATATCTAATGGGTCTAGAAAGGTAGCATTAAAGCCTGCTTTAAATCCTGTGTGGTGGTATGTTCCTGTGATCCCAGAACATGAGACTCTGAGGCAGAAGGATTTCCAGCTTCAAGCCAGCCTGGGTTATATAAGAAGACTCTGTCTCAAAACTAAAAACCAAAACAATAAAAATACCATAACACATGGTCTGGGGAGACGGCTTGGTGATTAAGCACTTGCTGCCCAAATGTGGGGACCAAAGTTCAAATCCCCAGGACCCACCTAAATGCTGGGTGGGCAGGTTAGCCCACCTGTAATTCTAGCCTTGGAAGGCAGAGACCAGATGTCTCTAGAGTAATCTGGGTAGCTAGACTGGCCCTACTGGTGAGCCCTGGGTTTGAGTGAGAAGCCCTGCCTTAGTGAATAAGGTAGAAGGACGTATGAGAAGGACTCCTAACATCAACCTCATGGTCCCACATGCACACATACTCATTCATGTGCAGCACCCTCACCATGTATGCCTGCATATGTGTAAACGTGAGTACACACATATCACACACACAGAGAGAAAACAAACAAACAAAAGACCTTGTTTGATTTGTTGTCAAGGTCTCAAGGGACTTCCCCATCAATCAATGTCACCATTGATTCCAAGTCCCCAGCCTGGAGGGCTGACCATACATCTGACCCAGTGAATGGCTTCTGCTTCCTGGTCTTTGCATGTCTGATACCACCCTGTCATGGCTTTCTGCAAAATCACCTGTCATTCACTGGGCTCCTCCTCTGCCTCCTCCCTCTTCCAGTTGGCAGATGCCAGGGATCAGCTCTTCTATCCTTTTTCTACCTCCCCTTTCCCCCTGATAATCCTGTCTACTCTGGACTTTTGGTGACATTTATCCGCAGACACCTGAAGTCACACCCTATTCTCTGACTGCAACAATTATCAATGCAAAGTCCCAGGATGTGTACAGAAATTACATCTACACCCTGGCTTCACACTTCACACAGTACTCCCCTGGGGTCATCCCAGCTCGCTCGCACGCACGCACGCACGCACGCACACGCCACAGGGTACCCCATCCATCAGCCAAGGCTGCTGCTCCCACCCGAAGCACACTGCTGTCAGAACTCCCCTAACTTCCTGATGCATTGCTTCTGATCTCTTCCAAGTCACTCAGGGCTTCTGCTTGTGTGACTATCATGGCGTCCTACCTGGTTTCACTTGACCCTTGCTCACCAGAGTCCAAGTTTAACACAGTGATCATCCAGGAGTGATTTATATAGAAGGCAGGCAACTTACAAAAATCCTCCACAAAAAAAATCTTCCCATGGATCTTCACCTCACAGAAAACCAAAACCTAAAGGAACTTGCCTCCAACTAACTCCAAGCCTTCTTTCTTTTTCTTAAAAAAGAAAAAGAAAAAGAATATTTTTAGAGATATAGTCTCAAATGTCAAGCTGGCCTCAAATGCATTATGGAGCTGAGGATGGCCTTGAACTCCTGACCCTCCTGCCTTCACCTAAGAGCTGGGATTACAGACATGCACCACCACACTTCCTCTCTTCTTAAATTTTTTTAATGGTGTGTGTGTGTGTGTGGCAATCGGAGAAGAACTTTTGAAAGTCAGTTTTCCCTTCAAATCACTTAGCTGCTTCCCGGTGACCTTTGGAACATCCATTTAATCTTCCTGAACCTCCGTTTCCTCATAATATGGGCTGGAATATCTCAGCCTTTCATTTCACAACATTGAGCCCTCCCTGAGAGGGCAGCACATCTCCACAGTGGCCACCCTGAATACAGATTCTTCCTCAGTCCGCAGGGTCTGTATCAAGAGGTAGTGACAGATGCCACAGCACAGTCAACATGTAAATGCTTATTTATAAAGCCCACACAGGGAGGTCAAAGGACCACCTGACTCACAGAACTAAGTTCTCTCCCTTGATCATGTGGGTTCTGGGGACTGAGCCCAGGTCTTCATGTTTGGTGGCAAGCATTCTTATTATTTTTCTAATGTGCACTGGTGTTTTTGCCTGCATGTATCTGAGGGAAGGTGTTGGAACTCCTGGAGTTCCAATTACAGACCGTGGTGCACTGCCATGTGGGTGCTGGGCCCTCTGGAAGATCGCTCAGTGCTCTTAAGGCTGAACTATCTCTCCATTCCCCGTGGCAAGCACTCTTACCAACTGAATCATCTTGCTGGCCCCAGGCTTTCCTATTCTTTATGTTTTTGTTTATTTGTTTTGTTTTTGAGACTGGGTCTCTCTTTGTAGTCCTGATTATCCAGGAGCTCAAAATGTAGAGCAGGCTGGCCCAAACTCATTGAGACCCTTCTGCTTCTGTCTTTCAATGTCTGGGATTAAAAGGCTTCACCACCACACTGGGCCTTCTTTTTCTTTTTGATGCATGGTCTCAAGTGGTCCAGACTGACCTTGAGCTCACTATGTAATTGATCTTAAACATCTGATCCTCTGACTCTCCTTCTTAAGCGCCAGTGTATGTGTGTGTGTGTGTGTGTGTGTTCATGTGTGAAGATTTAGTCAGCCCTAGGGATGGACTCAGGCCTCTGCACAAACTAGGTAGGTGGTGTATCAGCCAAGAAGCATCCTAGTCCCTGGCTCCACCCCTTGGACTCATTTCTTTTCACCAAAGAGACACAGAAGACAAACAGTTTTCTCCTAATTCAAACATCAGTACAGACACCTGATCGCTCATGTATGTTCCCATAGGATTCCATCCATGGGTCAGGGAACAGAATGGGGACCATGCCAGTAGGGACTTGGGGTTGTTCTGCAGAACAGAGGGTGACACCCAGGCTTTGAGGCCCTGGAGTGGATGGAGGAGGGAGACATTGTCTAGGATAGAATTAGGATACTTACTAAATAGAGCTCAGCTAAAGATTCCCCACCCAACCTGCTCTAAAGTGGCAGGAGAGGCCCAAAGAGTGAGCCAGAAATAACAGCTACGATGGAATGCTCCCAACATGAAACCATCGGGGAAGATTCCCGCAACTCCCCAGGACAAGGCCCTTTGCTCCCCCCTGCACTACCATCCAGTCCTCTGACAGATAGACCTGCAGAGTTCCAGGGATGCAGGAAGCCACAGGCTAGCCTCACCCTGCCTTCTACAAGTAGGAAGAATATAATACAGCCATCATAAAACTACTTAAAAGGCATCCAGACTCGGCCAGAGAGTGAGAACACTCACCTGGCTTCCAGCAGAAAGTGTGCGCTTCTCACTCTATGGGAACATGTCGGAACAGAAGCCACTTTGGGCCACTAAAGAAGCAAAAAGGCAATGCAGAGCTGAACATAGTTCCAAGGCCAGGTGCACATCAAGGAGACTGTCAGGCGGTGGGGGGGGGGGGGCTCCTAGGAACATACCTACTCCCCACCCCCACCCCAGCAGGACTGTCCTCCCTCCTTTCCAAAGGAGGAGTGTGCAGGACACTTGGCCTGTCACAGAAGAACCCTGCAGCTGATCAAAACATTTGAGTACTAATGTCCCCAACAGATGTACTAACTTGTAAGAGCAGAGAGGTGTCACAGTCATAGCTCTAGGAACATTAAGCTGAGTGGAGATGCTCTGTAAAGTCAGCTGGATTCCTCTGAGCCTGTTGGGTGTCCCGGGTGTCTGGTGGACCAAGGAGGACAGGAATGTCACAGATAAGCTCCATTCACAATTCTTATTTTACCTTTTCTTGGAGGTTAAACCCAGGTCTCCCACACACTAGCCAAGTACTCTATCCACTGAGTTACACCCAGCCCTTTAAATTTTTGTTGTTGGTGGCTTTGGTTTTGGGGGGAACTTTGGTATTAGTTTGAGACAGGAGCCCACTGAATTGCCCAGGCGGCCTCGAACTTACTTTCCTCCAGCTTCAGACTCCTTTGTAGCTGGAATCTCAGGCATGCAGCAGCTCTGTTACATCCCGAGCTGACCCTATCTTACTCTGTTTGGAAGAAAAGCCAGGTTTGTGTGTTTAGAAGAAATTACTTATGTTGGTTGTTGATGTGAAATAATCAAAATTTGCCCAGTGTGGTTTCACACACCTTTAATCTGCACTTTGGAGGCAGGAGTAGAGGCAGACAGATCTCTGTGAGTTCAAGACCAGTCTGGTCTACATAGTGAGTTCCAGGCCAGGGACTACATACTGTGACCTTGTCTTAAAACAGCAATAATCCTATCATGCAAGGGAAGTCTAAACTCTTGGAGATGGTGCGTGGGCTATTTACAAGATTTGGGCTGCAAGACAAGGTGACCTTTGGATCATAAACAGGAGATGGAGGGGCACAGTAGTTTAGATGACATGAGGCATTAAGGCCACCTTAGAGGACCTGAGATATTACCAAAGAAAGAAATGTCAAAACAGCATTAGAAAAAAACACATGATTTAAACATTGAAATGGAATGCTTTTCTCACATATAAGTGAAGCGTGTTGTAATTGTGCTGTTTACTCAGAGTGCTATAAAAACACACCAGGCCCAGGAGAATGCCCCCCACAGCAGAAAGCCTCACAGTAAGATGCACAAGAACACAAGCCACAGGGATGGGTATAGGACCTGTGCAAAGAGGAGCTGAGCCCCAGGATCTGACCTGTTGGCCAGCAATGCTTCCTCCCCAGGACCAGGAAGGAGCAGGCAGGAGCAGACTTGGTCTTTTGTCCCTATCTTGTGATAAAGTACAATGCTATTGATTCTAACACACACACACACATACACACACACACACACACACACACACACACACACACATACACACTCCCTTGAGCTAGGGATAAAACCTAAGACTTGACAGTGGTAGGCACAGTAAGCCCCGCAACTTGCTGTTGACGTGTTTGTTTTGCTCTTTTGTAATAGTCTTACTATGCAGCTCATGATGGCTTTGAACTTCTCTGTAAGACCAGGTTGGTCTCAGACTTACAATCTTACCAGGCATGATGACTCAAACCTGTAATCACAGCTGCTCAGGGGGGTGAGGCAGAACCACAGTTCAAGGCTTGCCTAGGTAGCACAGTGAGTTCAAGGCTAACCTGGGAAACTTAGCTAGACCCCATTCTAAAATATAAAAATTAAACAATAAACAAAGGTCTAGTAGCATAGCTCAGTGGTAGAACAGCATGTGGAGGTACTGCAAAACTTTCCAGTGCCCTGCCTGCATCTCTCAAATGCTAGGGTTACAGGAATGGTCCACCAATCTCTCTCCATCTCTGTTGACCCAGGATCTTGTGCAAACTAGAAAAACACTATCCAGTGAGCTGCATGCCTAGCCTTCCTCCCTACATTGACTTAATAATTATTTAGTGTGAGTGTGAGGGCGCTGCTGTTCTATGAGTACGCAGGTCGGAGGACAACTGGTGGACTCAGCTCTCTCCTCCCACCATGGGGATCCACACAGGTAGCATCCTTTCCTACGAGCCAGCCCCTATTGTCTCCTAAAAGCATTGTGACCTTGTTCCTATCCGTCCTCCCAGGAATCTCACTACAGCGCATATGAAATCAACTATCCTTTCTTCTCTTCTTTGTTTAGTGCTGGGGTTTGAACCCACGACTTCATGCATGCTGGATAAATTTTCTCCTACAGAGACGTGACCTCAGCCACTAACTAATTTTTTGTGTTAAGCTGAGTTGTTAAGAGGCAACAGCTGAGTGTTGGTGACTTGTGCCTGTAATTATAGCCTGTAAGAGTTATGCTTTCTAAACTGTGAGGATGACTTTGAGTTCAAAGCCATCAGCCTGTGCTACAGTATAAAACCCTGTCTCAAAGAAGGTGTGAAGGATTCTGTGGGAGATGTCATGGTCTTGAACCATCAGTGAGTCAGCCTGGACCAGAAAGACGGCTTTAGGTGCTTGCCACTTAACCTGAGGACCCCAGTTCCAGCCCCAGAACCCACGATAGAAAGAAGGGCTGGAACCGGCTTCTGCTGGTTGTCTTCTGACTCCCTGTCTGTGTCCCCCCCACAGACAATGAATAAAAATAATTTTTAAAGGAGTTAAAAAAAGAAACAACTCAAAACTGTGATTCACTTATTGATCCCATTTAAAGTGACTCTGTTCTGTTCGAATTTTTTGGTCACTTCTCTGCAACACTGTCAAGGTCACCTAAATGCCACCTAGATCTCAGCAGGGGTCTGGCAGCTCTCCCATTCTGCAGTGCACACAGGCTGCTATGATACAGACTCCCACTTTGACCTAAACCAGAAGGGACCAAGATATGATCACCAAACTCAGACATGAAAGTCTATGGAGTGGGTTTCATCACACTGAAGTAAGAAAGTCTGCTAAGTGAATGGCTGATGTGTAGAGAATTGCAGTGATTCACCTCCGCACAGCTGAGGATCATCATGGTGTATGGAAGACAAGGAACCATTTGAGAAGAAACAGGGACCTCTCTGGGTGCCAAAGTGGGTCGAAACTCCCAACACAAGCTCCCAAAGTTAGAAAGACAGATCCTTGAGGCAGGGGTTGGTGGGGAAAAAATGACACCAAGGCCTGGGGTGGATTCCTGTGGTACTGTCCACATCTACGCTCATCTGTCTTTGGTGCTATTCTGCAAGCCTGGGGTAGACAGAGCCCTGGAGGGAGATCACCAGAAGCTAGGTTCAGGACCCGCTTTTGCCAGCTTATAGAATAATAGACCTTTCTTGGAAGTATTGTTAAATTTTCAGTAATTGCTGATACACAAATGACAGGTTGGATCAGCTCTAAGAAATGAGAATGGGCTGTGAAATCCCCGCAAATAAACACTCTGATTTGGAAAAATAAGACTAGAATGGGCTCAGAGGATGGCACAGATATCAAACTGTTCCAGACAATTCTAAGCCAAGTTCTTGTTCTTATTAATTGAAAGAAAAATTTGAAACAATTGCTTCAACTCACCTGACCATGGAAAACTGAAAACTCCTTTCTTGCAAACCGCCATGCCAGCCAGGCTGAGCGCCGGCTCCATTTCCTTCCCATGTCCTTGGGAGCCACCTGCTGGATAAAGTCTGAATTACAGTACTAATAACCAGACAGAGAGCCGCCAGACCCAAGTGGCCCTGATTTTCCAGAATCGCAGAGGAGGCACTATAAAAGCAGCAGAATGGCTTCTTCCCTTGGCACATTGCCTGGTGACAGTTGTAAACCAGGGGCGCTGCAGAGACGCTCAAAGGGAGTAAAGCAGAATTGCCTTGTAACCACAGCCGTAAGGCTTTGCTCACAGTCCTTAGTATTCCAGGCCTGAGTCCCCTCTAGATCCCCAATTTCTTTACCTTGTCCTATTTCACCATTGGGGCACCTGGTGGGTCCAGCGCTGATGATCTCATCTTTACCCCATATGCCAGGTTGGAACATGTCCTAGGGGATCCCAGATCAGCCCTGAGCCTTCTGTGTCCTTGGGAAAGTCAGCTCTGCTGTAGGTCTTACTCTCTTCAGCTCCAAGCTCAGCTCAGGGCTTGGGTGGATAATATTCAGAGATCTTGCAATTTTATCTATAGAGTGTCTGCAAAGTTACAGTGCTTTAGGCCTCAGGGTTAAAGTTCAAGTGCATAAAGGAATGACAAAGCCTGGTTCTTTATCAGATCTGCATAGGGACCATGGGGACACTGCTCACCATAACGTCTGCATGCTGCCTCTTCACCAGGTAACCTCTACCAGCATCCCATTGCCTGCCGGAAGCAAACCTCTTATAGCTCTCTGCTGTCTTATACCCTAGTCCCTGAAGTGACCACTTGGCTCTGCCTGAAGGGTGCAGCTCTTCTGGAGAAACTACCTCACCCTATGTCCTTGGCAGAGAGACACAGCCGCAATGCTGTGCTGTCCTGGGCTGAAGAAGACGGTTCCTGGTGTCAGTTCTTGGGACAGCCACAAGCCTGAGCAGTCCGTAAGACTGATGGCCTCAGCACCGAAAGAGTCTGCTGCCCCTGCAACTCTGGGTACCCGAGTACCTTCTCCCCTGCTTCCCTTCTCCTCACAGAGCAACACAGGCCTGAAGGACAACCTGTGAGGTGGAGACACTCAACCGAGAGCAGGAAAAGGCAGCCACAGAGAGCAGGTTTCCCAGCATTAAGTTCAGGAGCCAGGACAGTGAGAGACACCCATCTCTAAGGTGTCCTACAACTGTGAGCAATCCCACAAAAGCCAGCTGTCCTGTGTGCAGCATACTATGACTTCCCACATTGGCTGGGAGACCAGACTTTGGCTAGGAACAGGCTCCTGGGTGACAATTTCATGCCATTTGCCTGATTAAAAACTTTTCCCGCTATCTGCTGCTCTGGATAGAAGATGCTGCCTGTACCTCCCAGAGTTCCCTCTGTTTCCAGTTCCTTGGTTCCTGCCACTGAAGCCCATTCTATTACCCGAGGGCCAGCAGCTACTGGACCCCACCCACATTCCCTGAGTTGCATTCCCTCTGCAGCAGATGAAGATGGACTTCACATCCAAGTTCAACCTTCTGCAAACAGATTACATGCCACAGGGTGCTCAATCCTTTTCCCACCACTTCCAAGCCTTTCTCGTCACAGACTGTCCCCAAAAATGCCAAAGGAGAACATTCAAGGATAGAGTCTCAATAGGTCCCTTCACCTCACTTATCAGATGCCTGAGTTAGAAACCCCATTCTTACCCCCCTAAAAGAAGGCAACCTTGTCTTCCAAGCTGGAGTCTCAGAGCAGAAGGATCCAAAGCCGGCGGCCCAACACAGCTTCCCTGGTCTGGTCCCAAGCCCTCCTAACCCTTCTGAGGGTCTGCCTTGTTCTCTACTGGAGTTCCCTCAAAGCACGCTCAGCACTTAGGTGTGCAGCCCCAAAGCAGCTGTGGAATCCGTTGGTCCAAGAATGCGCAAAGCCACTGGAGTTAACAGCCACCAGGCGCAGAACTGCTCATTTATCATCCTCCCGTCGTCGCCGGGAAGGGTTGCCTCCTGCCCCTAGCCCTCCACTCTAGTGAAGTATTGTCTTCCAGAAAAGGTGGTCTAAATAAAGCCAGGGACTCACTCAGCTGCACCAATCAGCGCCGCCGTCCGGTCGGGTCTACCCGGCGCGGGCTGCACGCAGACGCCAGGAGGTGGCCGTCGGGACGCGTGTGCGGGCACAGTGCTGCGCCCGCCCTCAGCAGTGGTGCAGGGTCTCTGCATCGCGGCAGCTGCTGCAGCCCGCAGCCGTCAGTACTGCTGACTTGGCCCAGGAGGGGAGGGGGGTGGGGGGGCTGCAGCAGCCTGGGCTCCAACTGCCCCTGCGCAAGGAGCTTAGGAGAGTCTAGCTTGACTGGCCAAGGCTGGGGTAGAAGAGCTGGAGAAAAGGGCCCTGAGTCAGCGCTGGTGCGGTTGAGGTGTCCCAGGAGCCTGTGCACTGGATGGATGGCTCCCTCTGACCTGGGACCAGAGTGTACAGCCTTCAGCATCCTGCCGCACCCCCCTACCCCCATCTGATTCAGGGAAACTGTGCTAGCCTTATTTCCCCTCATTAGCGTTGCTGTGCTATAATTCACTGTTCTGAGGACTCTAGATGATGCAGAGAGAGAGGGAGAGAGAC
This sequence comes from Sigmodon hispidus, assembly GCA_004025045.1. Lineage (NCBI taxonomy): Eukaryota > Metazoa > Chordata > Mammalia > Rodentia > Cricetidae > Sigmodon > Sigmodon hispidus. Next base: position 47,167 of record PVIH01010372.1, read on the forward strand.
AGAGAGGCAGAGCGAGAGACAGAGACATGGGAGAGAGACAGAGACACACATGGAGACACACACAGAGAAAGAGAGAGACCTTTCCCAATTCTGCTCAGACCCATGTAGGTCCCCACTTGAATCACTGGGTGAAGTATCAGGCCATGACATCTGAGACAGTCCCCAAGCCTGTCGGTTTTTCAAAGGGGTCACTGAGTGGTATGAAGGTCACTATCCCTGCACTAGATTTTCTGAGAAACCTGGGGGAGAAGGAACTCTTGGGACCAGCTCTGCTTTTAACACTGGCTCCCTGGCCTGCTGCAGAGCGAGAGATGAAGGTGTCCCAAGATGCAGAAGCTAAGCAGCCCCTGGTCTCTCTATCTCTGAAGGCTTGTATCCCTTCAGCTTCTTTTTCCCCTCAACCAGGCTGGCCTGACACTGTCTAAGGCAAGGACCTCTTGCTGTGAGACACTTAGAGAAGCTTCGTGGCTACTCCATTGTTCATTTCACACTGGCAGTATGTACTGTTCGGTTCACACGCCCTAGCAGCATCGGAATGCTGGGCACCTGCTCCCACTTGGAACCTCTATCTCATCTGATGACCCTTTAGGAGGCCAGTGGACCCACTGGTGACATTTGCTCTGCAGCTGATACCTGCAGGCTTCTCCCCTGGCTAATTACCCATAGAAAGGGCACTCATTTGTCATCCATGCTGCAGGTGCACAGAATGGAGCACTGTTTGCCTAGGCATACCTGCTCCATTCTCCTGCCCTCCTCACCTGTCCTATATCGGTCAGGTCACAGAGATACTCATCTCACAGAGGAGGGGAAATGATCAATCCAGAGCCAAATGACACACCCCAACAGCTTCTGGGGTTGTTGGGCGGAGCCAGAATGAACTAGAATTGGGCCTAGATATACAAGTGAGGTCCATCTTAGGCACCACTGGATGGTGACCTCAAAAACCCCTGGTGTGTGGAGGGGTGTGGGGGGACGGACTCTGATGTCATGTACAGATGCACTAGGCTGGCTCAAAAACAATTGCACCAAAGATATTAGCCTGCAGAATTAAAGGTGTTGGTCAATGAGCAGAAATCAAAGACACTTTTGAATACACAAGGAATGCATTTTGACAAATGGAACAAGAAAGAGGTCTGTAAGGAGAACAAGGCATGTGCAAAGCTAACAGGCAGTTGTGTTCAACCTCAGTATTTTTCCAGGCAGGATAACTATGCGGTCCAACACCCTATAAAATATTTGTCTGAAGGTGCACATTTCCCTGAAGACTGCAGTGTGTGGTGTGGCAGGGTACCGGCCAGCAGTCCCCTGCAGAGTGCAGACCCAGAACATCATGCAGGCACCCGTGGAGGTCACTCCCCTCCATCAGCTCAGCAGTTAATGCTCTACTGCTGTTTCAGAGGCTGCCTGGATAATTTATATCTAAGAGGTTTGCTGCATAGCTTTTGAAGTTTGATGAGACCTAGGATTTTTCCTCTTGGTCAAAAAAGGAATCACAAGAAACTGAGTCCTTCAGTGCTGGACAGATGTCACTGGTTGGCACTTTGTGACATCACCCCCAATGCAGACCTGGACCCATGAACTGAGTGTCTGGGATACCACTCCAGCAGTACCAACTCTGCCAGCTGTCACCTCAGCTTTGGGGTGGCGCTCTGACTGGGTACACAGAAGTCTGGGTACCAGAGACACAGGCTTGGGTGCCTCAGGGTGCTTGGACCTTCCCCAGAAAGAGCCCATAATCAGAATGCATTTCATCCAGTTTTCTGAGCAGGTGAGTCCATCTCCGTGAACTCTTCATAGGGCCCCTCCCCCACTTCCCAACACCCCACCATTCAGCACTCGCTGCCAGCCGAAAGGGGTTTCATCCTTTCTTTCACACATAAGCCTCTGACCCAGGAACAGCAAATCATTCTGCTTTGAGTTTCCCTCCAAGGCTCCTCTCAATAAATCCAAGAAAAAGAAAATCTGCACCCTCTGCCAACAGGCCATGAAGGCTGCCTCTGCGTCCCTGGGGTGCAAGCGGGGCTGAAGATCGCAGCAGCTCAGACCAGCCTGCTCCGGCTCAACTGCACATGTTTTAAAGAGCCAGCGAGCCACACTAATGCACGAGGCAGCAGAAGACACGCACTCAGGCAGGACTGATCCCAAACTCATCAGGAAGTCCACAGGGTCCCCGCCCCCAGTGTGTGAGACAGAAACAAACAGATTTGGGTTTGCCTGGGGCTGAGTGCATCCCAGGTCAAGGTACCCGACGAGCTGACCCATCTGAGAGTGGGCACCCCTTTTTCTTCCTCCACCCCACCTCCAGCCACCTCCTCTCATTGCAGCTGAGGTTCTGCAGTCACTTGAAGGAGAAAGATTTCGCAGTACGGCATTCTTAAAGCTGCAGTGTCCAAATTCTCCTTCAAACCCCAGCTGTCCCCAACATCAGCTTACTTACCCGGGTCCTCTGCAGAGGGTGGGTGGGCAAGAGGATGAGGCTGTTGAGGGGAAGCCTGGAGCAGCCCTGCAGGCGGCAATCAGACGCCCAGACTCTGGCAAGGGTAAAGGAGAGAGGAGACTGTACCGAGAGCCTCCGCAGTTAAACCAGGTTGCTGGGGCTGACTGCAGCGGGGACTGCAATGGAGTAGTTTTTTTTTTTTTTTTAAACCATAAACCCCCATCATGATTTCCTCCACAAACTTACATTTTCTGCAGCTAATTAAAACACAAGATGCACACGTGAAACCCACATGAGAAAGAACACCCCCTGCTTTTTCACCCCAAAGAATTTAAATAGCATTTAAAATTATTTTTAAATTGACTCCCGCGAGCAACTGACTCAGCTTTCTCTATGCTGCTCGGCTGGCAAGTCATGCAGGAAAGAGTCTGGATGGAGTTCATTGAAGCCAGAGTTTCTGCAAAGTGCAGGGAGAAGATTCCAGCTCCTTAGGGGAGAAGGCTTTTTAAAACCCCAAAGGGACACAAAGGAGCCTGTGAAACTAGCAGCCTTGCAACAGCACACCCATGCCCGAAAGTTACCTCTCTCTTCTGCTCAGCTGCCGGCTGCTGAAGTGTCCCTTCCAGTGGCTGGCAAGTTTGCAGACTGCTGCTGGAGAGGCAGGACCCAAAATCAAAGTGTCAGCTGGGTGTGGGGAGCAAAACACTGCAGGCAGGGCTGGCCTCCCCGTCCCTCCCCAGGTTAATCTAAACCCCTGACACTGCAGGATGCCCACTCTCGTAGGTACATCTCCAGAGCCTTCTCCTCCCCACATGGCAGGGCTGGGGCTTTGTTTTACCTTCTAGGTGAGCTCACCTGGAGATGATGAAGATGGGGCGGGGAGGGATGACTCTTCGAAATCCTGAAGCTTGAATTTTCAGAAAGAATGAGAACTGCAGCTTGCTGTCCAGAGCTGAGATAAAGGTGATAGCCGGCTGGACTTCAGACAGGTGCTTTCTCCCAGGACAGTTGAGATAGAAAGAGACTCCTCTCTGCCCACCAGCAAATTCCCAACAGTTTGGGAAGCACCTGTTTTTGTATTTTTGCTAAAAAGAAAAATTTCTAAATGTGTGTGCACATGAAATGTAGACAGAGTCCACTGAGTGTTAGTTACCCTGCAATGCCTTCAGTTCCTAAAGTTTGGGCTTCCACCTCTGCGCAAATCAATATCATCTAAGATTGAGGCAGGGATTTAATTGAGGAAGTTCCAGGAGAGAATGCACTTTAAATGCAGATATGGTTAAATAGCTCATTCCACTATAACCCACAGGGGACTGCTCAGAACAGACACACTGAGAGATGGCAGAGGGTGAGGGGGATGTAGGTATTCTCAGGTTTTGAATGTATTATAAACTCAAGAGTGTGAGAAAGGAGAGTGAAGGAGAAAAAGAGCTCATGTGTATATGTCTGTCTGTGTGTGCACACCTGCACACACATGTACACACATGCACACACACAGGAAAGTAGAGTGAGACTGCCCCCTTTAATGTGCTCAGTAGGAACAATTGCACCAACTCTGTGTCTGCTTCAGTCTCAAGGTAAGAGACTAGCAGGGGCTTCTCTGCAGCCTGCAGCCTGCCTGGTCCGCAGCCATCCTGCTGCAGTGCACCATGGCCAATGGGCACCACCTTCTGCTAGTGCTCTCACCCACCTTCATAGCCTGCAGGCTTTGTTCAGTGTGAGCTGTGCTGGAGGATACAGCCCAGGACCACCCACAACTAGACTGCCTCATCCTCTTCTTCCTCACTGCACTCCTTCCTGGCTGGGGGTGGGGGCACTGCGGCTGCAAAGACCTCTGAGATGTCACAACAGAAGGGACCCAGAAAACACACAGCCAAATCTTTCCCCTTTGTGGGTAGGAAATCTGAGACCTAAGAATTGACAGGATACCCTCAAGGTCACTTGGCCAGTAAGTTGCAGCCTGACTCAGATTCTGGGTCTTCAGGTTCACTTCTTGTAAAATTTCTTGCTGTCCCTATCATTAGACCCTTGAATGAGTGATCTGCCTTGGCTGTGACCTCAGACGACCTTGAAATTCACCTCTGCTATGCTACACACAATCATCCTGTAAATAATATCATCAACGGTGTGCAAAGAGCCCAACTCTGGGAGCAGAAAAGATTTTAAGTTATCTGTTCTATGAGCAAAGGCAGCCAGACCCACGGTGATCCAAAGCAGCATTTCTTTAGTTTCTAGCACATGTGAAATGCACAATGTTGTTTACATTGGATTTTTTAGGGTTTCCTAAAATTGACCACAAACACGGAGGCATTCAGCAACAAGAATGTGTGATCCATAGTTGGTATGATGCAGCTCAGTGGTATTGTGCTTGTCAGACATACAAAAGTGTATGATCCCTCATTCCAAGAAACCAAAATCTGAAATGGAAGGGTGGATATGGTACCTTGGCTCAGGAGTCTGGAGTAGACTGACATCCACCCCTTCTCCAGCCCTGGGGCTATCTCCAGCTCAAGACTCAGCACTTCTGCCTTATCCACCAAGAGACAAGGTTTCTTTGTGTAGTACTGCTTTGTAGACTAGGTTACTTTCCAACTCACAGATGTATCTGTCTGCCTCTTTCTCCCAAGTGCTGAGATTAAAGGTATATGCCACCACCACTGCCTCCTGCCTTATCTGTGTCAGTTTAGCTCTCTTCTCTGAGCCTCAGCCCTTTCCTTTTGTGATAGGAATTTAGGATTATCCTAATCCAAGATGATCTCATCTCTAGGTCCTTTATGTGTGTGTATCCTAACATGAATTTCTGTGCATCGTGTGCATGCAAGTGCCCTCAGAGATCAGAAGAGGGCATCAGATCCCCTGGACCTGGAGTTACACGCAGTTGTGAGCCACCAAGTAGGATCTGGGAATAGAACCCAGTTCTTCAAGAGCAGTAAATGCTTTTAACCAATGAGCAACTTCTCTAGCTCCTCTTGGTTTTTAAAATTATATCTGCAAAGACCCTTTTCCCTATCCAGGACACACTCACAGATTCTAGCTAGACCTCTCTTTGCCCATCCGTAATTTACTTCTCTGAACCTTGCAATGAATTTTCTCATGAGACCAACAGCAATGAACGGGTCAGATCTGATCCCCACCCCTCATTACAGTCTTCAGGAGTACAGTGACAATGACCTCTTTGGTTAAAACCACATTTTGGCCTTCCTGTGCTTTTAGTATTGACCCCTTTGATTCCTACAACCCTCTGCAAAGTGCTACCACTTTACAGAAAGGAAACTGAGGCACAAAGAGGTTTGGGTCACGCAGGTAATAATGACAGGTTTGAAGACATATGGTTCTTCCCCACACTGATGCTCTACCATGCCAGAACTGCAAGTGCTCCTGTCTCTGTGCCGTTGATTTTCAGCTGGCTCTGACACGAGTCTCTCCTGGGACATTTTGGGATGTGTGGTCTGTGCTGGCTTCACATAAAGCTTCTGATGTCTTTTTACATATAGGTCACTGTACAGTGTCCCGACTGAGACTGGGGCACATTGGACTTGATCAGCTGTAATCAACAAAACCCAGCATCCCATGTGGATGTGTTAGTAAAACACCAGCTAGGTGGTACCGAACCAGAGGAGACAAGGCATGGTCACCTCCTCATCTTCTTCCTTCTCCCCCCCATTTCCTCCTCTTCTTCCTCTTTCTCTTCCTCCCTCTGTTTCTTATCTCCCTTTTCCTCTTCCTTTTCTTCTTCCGGTCCTTCCTCCTTCTCCTCTCTCCCTACCCCTTTTGTAATGCTGGCAGAGGAGCACAGGGCTTCTCCCAACCTAAGCATGCAGCCTATCACTGACTGTATCTGCAGCCACAATCATTCACTTTGAAATAAAAATGAACAAAAATTTAGGGTCAATGACGGTCATTTGGACAGTAGTAAGCTGCACTAGATTTCTCCTTGGTCCCCCAAACCTTTGAGCTTTGCCACAAAAATGATTTAGCCAACTTGGAAACCTGATAGGAAGACAAACCATATATGCTACTTCACTCCTGCTTGGGAGTCTAGGGCAACGGGACAGGAGGCATGGGCACACAGGCTCAAGGTGGCCATGCCAAACTCCACATGGAAGGCTGGCAGGCACTGATACTACTGTCGCTTATATTTTCAATAACATTGGGAAAAGGCTAGTTTAAAGGTAGGGGGAAGTTTCAATGGGGGGGCCACTCTCAAATATCCACTCAGGGTTAATGGCTGAGTTGTTCCTTTTAAGGGTGAACAGACTCTCGCTCTCTGTATCCTGGGGCTAGTGCCATCAGAAGTCAAGAGTATCCCTAGATTTGGGAGATTTTTTGTCACTAAATCATAAAAGTCTCCTGGCCTGTGTATTACCACACGCCTGGATTGGGGGTGGGAAAGGTAAAATGGGTCCCAGCTTTCTCTTCCTGCTGAGTAAAGGTGGTCGTGGTCAGCAGAAGATGGTCTTCCCACTCTGAGTCTCTTATGTCATTTATGTCAATAACCTCACATGGAGATCCTTCTGCTCCAAGGTCACCGGATGACAAAGCCAAATGCACCCCATGCTTGGTGAGACCCCTCCCACCCTAACTAAGTGCTCTTCCAAGTGCTCTTCCATCCCTAGCCATGGATGGCTCTTGATGTGTAAGCAGAACAACACATGCCCAAGGAGCAGATAGGCCATCTTGTGCCCAAATCTCTGGGGTTCCTTACTTGCTGGTTGTGTATATTAAGCAGGTGCCCTGTGCAGAGTAGAGGAGAAATGCAGTTCTGCCCACAGTCTCTGCTGCTGTTGCCCTCAGTCCAAACCAAGTTTAGCTTGTACTTCTTTGTGGGTTAAACTGTTTTTGCTGGTAGTTAGTTGGCTTCTGAGAGCATTCTCCCCAAGGGAGTTTGCATTTAACAGAAGAACAAAGACACTCTAACTACAAAAGGAAAGGTGGGTGCATCTTCAGGCCCCACTAGCCAAATGGAAGCTATTTTTATCACAAGGCAGCCTTCCAGGGCCCTTGAGTATCTCCTTGCGCATGTGTCTGCATTTCTTCATCTGCACCGAAAAGTCCCCTGAACCTGCCTTTTGCTGACAGGTTGTCTTACTTGTCCCTGAAGTGGGACAAGATGTGGGATGGTTATTTCACCCCTGCTGAGCCCCCAGCAATAGCCAGGAGCACAATAGGACCCATAGGGTTTGTGAATAAGTGGGAAAGTCTTCCTGACTTCTCTATGAGGCTGAGTGGAACTGCTCACTTCCAGGTCGATCTGTGTTCCCCACATATTTGCAATTTCCCCAACTGTGAGTGAAAGGTGCTGCTTACAAGCTGCATCCCAGCTGCTGTCCACAGAGGTAGCCCCTGCCCTGTCCCGGTGAACGAACTGTGAGTGCTGGCTCTGCAACCAAACTCTGCAACCCTGCATTCCTTCAGAATGGGCCCTTGCCTTAGAATAAAGTCTTGTCAAGGCCAAAGGCTGCAGGATTTCACCTTCACAGTCTCAGCTGACAGTTTACACCCCCACACACACCCCTGACTTTTTACATATTTCTGCTCCTCATGCCTCTTGCCATAGTCCCTTCAGGCTGGGTCTGCTGCTGTCCTGAGTTCCCTGGCTCCATGGCTCATGCATGGCTCTATCTCTTCCTAGTGGGATGGTATCCTTATGTGGACAGACCCCATGCAGATTTTCTACCAGGAAACTGTCTGGTTTGAGAGAGATGCCCCTCAACAAACATGACAAATAGACATCATGGTGGCTTCCCTGCTGGCCAGCTGCTTCCCACCATCTTCTCTCCTGATGCCTCTCTCTGTCTGTTCCTGCTGCTATACTAGCACACCACAGACTGGGTGGTGGAAACAGCAGAAATCTCTTCACAATTCTGGGGTTTGGAAGTTCCAGAGGAAGGTGTTGGTGGGGCTGGTTTTTCCTGAGGCTTTTCTGATGGCCTGAAGGTAAAAGCTTCTCCCAAGTGAGCTGGTGGATGTCCCTCTCTTCATCCTGGTCTCTTTGTTCAAGATTATATAAGACAGTACTGGTGAGACATCAGAACCCATCCTAAAGACCTCATTTGAGCAAATATATCTCTTGAAAATTGGTCTATCCCTGTCTGTAGATTGGTCGCATATTGCACAAATTCTATCTGGTCTTATAATTAAAACCCAGAGCCAGATATTAGGGAAAAGCTGAAATATTAGAGGGAGAAACAAACCTCAGCCACTTCTCACCCTGTGGTGGGACTGTTCTCTGTAAATAAAGGAGCTGTTTTGGCCTATGTGGAGCACCGTAGAAGTATGTGGAGGATCAGGGGAGAGACAGGCAGAAGGAGGGCAGAGTTAGTCAGTCTCTATCTGACCCCTGAAGAAAAGACATGTAAAAAATCCAAGTGTGCCATGGGCTGGGCCACATGGCAGATAGAATATTAGAAATGGGTTAAATTAAGATAAAAGAGATAGCTAGTAATGTGCTTGAGACATAGGCCAAACAATATAAAATTAATATAAGTGGCCGATTTATTTCTTTGGGGGATAAAAGCTGCCATGGGCCAAGTCCAAACTTCTGGCCCAAACAGGAAAAAGATAAATAAATTTTAGTTTATTGATACAAACTTAAGGTCAATTTTGTTATACTATATATATATTTTTCTACTCTTGATCAAAGTATGATGCTTATGTAACTCATTTAAAATTATAATATATAATTAAAAATGCAGATTAATAGTCATCTATAATAGCCAAACTTAAAATCATGTTAGTTAGGTTTTTATAAGTATACAAAGATATATTTCAATTAAATAGTCTTCAAATACTTCAAAGACATACAAAATATGATATTTAAAATATTTTAAAAACTTAGACTTTTCTAGACAATAAGACAAGTCTGCTACTGGCAGCACCAATATATTTCAAATAAATAATAAACATTAAAAAAACTTCATATAAAATTTACTTTGTGGCAACAGTTCACCACTAGACAAAAAACTGTTCTAATATTAACTACTTGATAATATGCTATATAAACTAGACATACAAGTTCCATAAAAAAAATGGCCTCTAAACTTTGGCAAAACAAGTCAAAATAGTCCTTCAGGTTCCTGCTTTACAAAAAAATAATGCCAGACATCCTTCTAGACCACACATACATACACACACACACACACACACACACACACACACACAAATGACTGACAAACTATGCCAGATTTCCTACATCACTAAAAAATATGCCAAAGACTTTAGGCCTATAGGCTAAAGATGATGCCCCAATGTCACAAAGAAACTTTAAGTAACTATCCAGGCAGACAAATGTCATCTCTGTCATTTTCTAGACTTTAAAAGTTGTTTACACTTCCTGTTTATTTGGGTAATATTATATCCTTCTGTGGTCTTTGATTAAAGGTTTAATAATTATAGATATAGTTCTTCTTAGTTAATTTAAAAGATATATTAAATATAAAACCTTAGACTCACAAAAATGAGATAAATAATAAAATATTCTCTTTAATTTTATAAATACAAAGAGACTAAATATTGTGACTATTCTTGCTTGATAGCTGTTCTGTTATATATAATTTTGCTATATTAAAATTAAAACCTTCTTTTTTGATTAGACAAAAAAGAAAAAGTGTGGTGGGACTGTTCTATGTAAATAAAGGAGCTATTTTGGCCTATGTGGAGCACTGTAGAAGTGGGTGGAGGATCAGAGGAGAGACAGGTAGAAGGAGGGCAGAGTTAGTCAGTCTCTATCTGACCCCCGAAGAAGAGACATGTAACCAATCCACGTGAGCCACGGGCTGGGTCATGTGGCAGATAGAATACTAGAAATGATTTAAATTAAGATAAAAGAGATAGCTAATAATGTGCTTGAGACATAGGCCAAACAATATAAAATTAATATATGTGGCTGATTTATTTCGTTGGGGGATAAAAACTTCCCTGGACCAGGTCCAAACTTCTGGCCCAAATGGGTCCAGAAATGTTGTACAACATCACTGGCCAGCTCCTCAGGCCTGTCTCCACCAATCCTCCAACCCCAAATCTCACTGTCCTCAGTTGACCAGGGAAATGTCAGGGGAAGCTGAGTTCCTCCCTTCTTTCCCTCTGCCTAGCTATCTCACTTCCTCATTCAACTTTCCTAGAGTTAGGATTAAAAGTGTGTGCCACCACTGCCTGGCTCTGCTAGGCCTTGAACTCACAGAGATCCAGACAGATCTCTGCCTCCCAAGTGATTGGGATTAAAGTCATTGATCACCACTCCTTAGCCTTCATGGCTTGGCTGTTGGTGACTCTGTCCTTTGATATTCCAGACTATTTTTGTTAAATATATATCACCAGTCACATGTAGAGGAACTTAGGGTTAGGGCTTCTATTGCTGAATGCCTTCAGCATGAATTAATTTCTCCTTTACTTAAAAATACTGTAGAGGGCCAGTGAGAAGGTTCAGCAATGAAGAAGCATTTGCAGCATCATTCCCTGGGACCCACATAGTGTGGAAAGAGAAAACCAACTTTTGCAAATTCTTCTCTGACTTCCGGACTACGCTCTTCGCATGTGGGCAGTTCCTGATTTCCGGTCCCTGAATAAATACATATATTTACTTTTTTTCTTTTAACTTAAAAAACATTGTAGAGGTGTCACAGAGATCTTGCCTTTCCTGCTGCCCTCCTCAGCCTGAGACACCATCCTTCATGAACCGAGAGAAAGGCCACCATGCCGTATGTCCCATCCACCTCACAGACAAGTACAGGCAAAGCGAGGAAAACTGTGGACAAAAGTCAAATCCTTTTAGTCCTAAATCTGCTTCATCAATTTTGTTTGCACTTTGTTGGGCAGAATTTAGGCATGTGATCATACCCAGCTGCAAAAGAAGCTTGGGACTTCAGTAGTATGACTATTAACACTGCCATCGGGAATAGAGACAAGGGTCTGTCTCTAGGGAGAGGGGAGAATAATCATGGGGGGGCAGGCAGTGGTCTCCAGGGACTGCCAAGTCAGTGAGGAATCCCAGCTTGGGGAAGGGGGTACCAGGGGCTGCGGATTTTATTTTTCTTTTTTTGAATGTGCTTGCTTTTGTCTGCTGATTTCTGCTCATCACTGCTCAGGCACCAAGGGCACAATCTCAAACAGCAGAAGAGTAATAAAAGAAAGCAGATTGAATTTTTTATAACTCCAATCTAATTAAAAGGCTGTTTTTAAAGAGAAGAGAGAGTCTCTGTGGACCACCTACTTCAGCCTAATCCTAGGAAAGGGCTGGCATTGGACTAGGACAAAGGTGACGTACCTATCAATGCTGCACCTGCTCACCCAGAGATTCGTCTGTTCCCAGCCCCTCTCTCTTGGTAACTGGAGGAGGTGGGAAGACCACACCCAGGAGGATCTGAAAAGAGAGCTGTTGGGGACCTTCAGTATTGCTGGAGAAGAAAGCCTCGCCTCGGGCTGCGTGGTGGAGGCCGCTGCATGGAGGAGTCTCAAAGTGAGCCTGTGTGAGGTTCTTAGTGATGATGTGTCCTTAAGCAGTGTCCTTCCTGAGTTTCATCCCAGCATGGAATAAACCTGGGATGGTGACACAGCCTGAAATTCCAGCACTGAGGAAGGAAGGACAGGAGAATGAGGAGTTCAAGGTCATCCTTCGCTACATAGTGAGTTTGAGGCCAGCCTGGGCTACATGAGATTCTACCTGAAAAGGAAAAAAAGGGGAACGGAAGGGAGGGGGAAGGAAGGCAGAAAGAAACCCCAACTTAGGCTGAGGTCCCTGAAACATGACCTCCCCTGAACCCGATCAATAAGCTCCCAGGAGCTTCTCTTCTGACTCCCTGGATGAAGCCCTCCTGAACTCATTTCTCAGTACTAAGTCCCAGGACGCTGGACCAGGCCAGCTAGCTTCAGGCTCTGCCACTTGGAGGAATCTCATCACAGAACACTAATGATGCAGGCGTTTGGAGCGCTGTCTGCAGAAAAAAGTACAGGTGAGGCGAGAAGGGTAAACAGCCCTCGTTAATACACGCGCTAATTGTGCTAATGGCAAGATGAGTCCCCGGTGGACATTTTAAAAGCCTTTGCCTGTAGCTGCCGCACTGAACAAGTGGAACTCTCGAGTGCAAAAGAGAACTGCCAGGCTTGCCCTGTGCCTGGTCCCGTGCCCCTTGAATGGCATCTAAGGCTAGGCCCTGGAATTCTTGGCCCCTTCCCAGTCCCCCAGAGGAACTATAACCCTGAAGTCATGCCCCCTGGGGAGGTCTCTTAGTTTATGCCTCCTCACTGGTGTTCCCTCCTCTTGGTGACACTTCTGCCTCCTCCTGCAGACTCAGACAGGTATCTAAAGCTTCTCAGCTGGGATGCTCTGGAGACTCTTTGACAAGAGGCTGGTCCAGTTTCCTCCCGGTCCTTTCCTCCCTCCTTCTAGGCCAGCAAGCTTAGAGCAGTTCGATATGTCTTTGCTGTGCTTACTATTCAATGCTAGAGGCCTTTATGAATTTCGAATGTTAATTTTTCATCAGAGATATTGTTTCCAAACATTTCTTCCCGTTCTGTCTTTTTACTCCTCTTACAAAAATCTTTTGTGTTGGGTGTGGCAGTATTCAACTTTAATCTCTGTACTCAGGTCCAGGCAAATCTCTGTAAGTGTGAGGACAGCCTGGTCTACACAGTTAGTTCCGGGCTAGCCAGAGTTACAAGCTGTTAAAATAAAATTGTGTGTGTATGTGGTGTGCACCATGGCTTGAGTGTTGTGTGTAGTGTGTGCATGTACAGTGTGTATGTGTGTGTGTGGTGCACCATGGCTTGTGTGGTGTGCATGCTGTGTGTGTAGTATGTGTGAGGTGTGTGTGTGTGGTGTGTGTGTGTGTGTGTGTGTATAGTGTGTATGGTGTGCGCATGTGCCATGGCTTGTGTGTGGAGGTCAGAGGGCAATCTCAGCTGTTGGTCCTTACCTTCCATTTGCTTGAGGCAGGGTCTCTTGTTTGTTGCTGTGCTTTGGACAAGCTGGCCCTTAAGCTTCTCATCTCGCAGTAGGAACATGAGAAGGATTCCAGACCCTTGTGATGTCCTAGGCCAGCCTTCCCTGAGTTCTGGGCCCTGGTCCTCAAGCTTGCTCAGCAAGTTCTTCACCTAGAAGCTATCTCCCCAACTCCGCTCTTCCACTCCCCAGATCTCACCCTTTGAAACATAACCAAGTGAGAAATTTTCACACATGAAAAACAGAAGTTTATCTGACAAAGATCTACCTTGTTAACAACTATGCTTTGTTATTTAGTTCACTCACGTAGGCAATAATCATGGATGAGAAGAGCTTTGGTGTGGGGGGAGGTAAGGTGGAGGTACCAGACACCTTGCCTGCAGAGCATGTACAGTCTGGTTGACAAGAGAAGGCTGCAACTCATTGCTATTACATTTTTGCCTGTAAACAATGAAGCCTGAAGGAGCCACATGGTCACCTCTAACACGTACATTTGTCAGCCGATGTGACAGAAATGCTCCAGTGTCAAAAACCCACCTGAGTCCTTCTGTCCCAAATCACATAGTCCAATTTCTCACCAAGAATCAATATTCCACCCACACGGCAGATGCCGAGTGACATCTAGATCAGCAAGCACTGACGCCAGGTGTTATGACATCCCCGGCTCATTGAGTCTCTTACCAGGTCAAGGTCATTTTCTAGAGGAGTCTGTCCTATTTTGCTTTTCTGTTGCTGTGATAAACACCATGACCAGAGCAACCTGAGGCAGGGAAGGTTTTATTGGTTTACTCTTCTAGGTCACGGTCCATCATTGAGGGAAGTCAGGACAGCTGGAGCAGAAACTGTGCAAGAATGCTGCGGTTACCTCACTCTCTGGCTCATGCTCAGCTGGGTTTCTCACATAGCCCAGGCTGACTTGCTTAGGGATGCTGCCTCCCACAGTGGGCTGGGCCCTCCCATAGCAGCCATCAATCAGGGTAATCTCTCTGATCTGAGCAGTTTTTTTTTAATTAAGGTCCTCTCTTCCCAGGTGACTCCAGACTGTGTCCATTGACAATAAAACAGGCACTAAATTCCTTCATAGCTTTCAGTCAGGCACAAAAACATCACTTGTCCTTCCTTCCAAGGAGACTGGACCATCAAAAGCCAGATAACTTTTTTTTTTAGTTAAGCACTTATTTTATAACATATGGGGGCTCTATTATCTTAATTTTATTTTAAAAAGGGAGAATAACAGCTAGGTGTGGTGGTGTATACCTCTAATTGGAGCTATTTCAGAAACTGATGCTCACAAGTTTGAGTCTGGCCTGGGCTACATACATAGTGAGACCCTGTCTCTAAATAAATAAGCAAATAATTAAGAATGACATGCTCAGGTGTGGCGCACATCTGTAATCAGCACTGTGGGAGACTGAGGCAGGAGTGCCCTGGGTTTGAGGCTAGCCTGTGTGAAATAATTATACTGTGTCTTAAAAAAATAGCTGCAGGCATTTGCATATATATATAATTAAATTCAATAAAATGAGCTCTAATAAAACAAAAAAGTTAGAAAGCAATTATTTACACAGTCAGGAGAGTCCTCTGTGTTTCTAAATTATTCATTTTATGTATATAGGTGATCTCCCTGCATGTATGTCTGTGCACCACATGTGTGTGCGTCTGATGCCAGAACGGGGCACTGGATCCTCAGGAACTGGAGTTACAGACAGTTGTGAGCTACCATGTGGGTGCTGGGTGTTGAACCCAGGTCTTTGAGCAGCCAGTGCTCTTAACTACTGAGCCATCTCTCCAGTCTCCTTAAAAGAATTTAAAACAAAGCCAAAAATAGGGCCGGGAGATTCACTTGCAGGCGTGGTTTTGGGTTTTCCTCTTTCCTGGTGAGAACAGGAAAGTCCCGTTTCAGTCATTCCTGCTGGTTTCTCCTTCCTAGGGCCATGCCACAGAATCTAGGAGGCCTGTGCATACTGTGTGTTTCAGGTGTTCTTATATCTGAGGCTCTGCTGACATAGAAACCCTGAACCTCAGGTCAAGTTAGTTAATACAAGTTACCCAGAGTTTGGCTGGGAGCTTTGTATATGCAGGCTGAACAAGCTAGAGCCCCACACCACCCACTGGTTCCCATCATGCCACTGCTTCCTCACCCCAGAGCCAAGAACAGGCAGCAGAGGAGCCGGCCATGCTATACAAGGGCATATGTTGGAAGTTTGGTCTTTGGGGTGGTGATGATAGGAGGGAGGTGGGGCCTATGGGTGCTTGGCCTCTGCCGTCAGAGGGAATTAAGGCAGTTCTCATGGGTTTTGGTTTATTCTTGCAAAGGCAGTTTGTTGTAAAAAGGGAAAGCCTGCTCCTTGCATTTTCTAACTTTCTGTCTCTCTGGGATCTGTCCCGCTCACTCATGATTCTGTTATGATGTTGGCTACCATTTGGTGCTGCCAAAGGAATGCCATGGTCTTCAACCTTTGAAAATTATGAACTAGCTGGGTATGAGAGTGCATACTTTTAAACCCAGCATTTTGGAGGCAGAGGCAGGCAGATCTCTGAGTTAGAGGTCAGCCTGGTTTACAAGATGAGTTCTGGGAAAAACAAAAACAGAAACAAACAAAAGACCCCCCCCCCCGCAAAAAAAAAAGAAAACCTCACTATGAACTAAATAAGCCTGATTTCATTATGAAGGCCAGGTCCCAAGTATTTCAATACAGTGATAGAAAATGGACTAATGGGCTTTTCTGCATAGGGCGCCATTCACTCACAGACCTACTTACCCCAAGCCTCTAGTACCCACCACAGAAATTGTGCACACTGTCCTCTGGCTTACCTTACCTCCTGAGCAACCCAGGCACTTCCTTGTGTGGTGTCCTTTCTCCCCCTCGTTGGAGACTTTCCAAACCATAAGCCCTCATAAGCCATCTTTCCAAGCCAGTTGTCTCTATATCTATTTTTCCTGCCATGCTGGAATATGAAGAATCTACAATACTCTTCTTCTCACATGCTAGGCAAGTGCTCGACTATGGAACCACAATTCCAGCCCCAAACCTACATTTGCTTGTTTATTTCTTAGAGAGAGAGTCTCTCTATTGTAGTTTTGGCTAGCCTGGAACTCACTATGTAAACCAGGTTGGCCCTGAACTCAGAGAGACCCACCTGCCTCCTCAAGTGCTAGAATCAAAAGCATGTGACACCATGCCTAGCCAATGCACCGTGGAACTGTGAAGCTAGCCTGAATGACCCCACTATGAGTTCTACCCAACATATGTCTTTGTAATCCAAGGCCTAAAACATCTTGCTTCCTATGTATTTATTTGTGACACAGGATCCCGTAAAGCATAGGCTGACCTCAGGTAGCTAAGGTTAACACCTAACTTCTGATCTTCCTGACATCACCTCCCTAGTGCTGGCATCTAAAGGTATGTGCCACCACACCTGGTTTATGAGGTACTGGGGAGTCTAACCCAGGGCTTCCTGTATGCTAAGCCAGCACTCCAGCAAACAAACTACATCCCTTATTTATTTACTTGTTTTGAAACAAAGCCTGAAGTCTATATCCCAGGCTCACATTGTAGCCCAGGCTGGCCTTAAACTTTGCATTCTCCTGTTTCCTATCTCCACCAAGTCTCAGCTACGACTTCAAAAATGGAAACCAGTTGTGTGTGTCTCTCTCTTATTTAAAATCCCACAGAGCCTTCTGTGGGCAGCTGGAATCAATTCCACGTGTCTCAATGTGGCTACCCAGGTCCTGTATATGGGGTACCCTGCCCTCAGGAAGCCTCTGCTCAGGGACTAGATAATGCTAGTGTCTTTTAGCTCTTCAGAGGTGCCAACCTGATCCTACCGTGGGCCTTTGTGTGTGTTTTTCCTGGGACATTTTCCTCCAGCTTTTGTGGCCCAGCCTCTGTCCCTCCAGCTGCTGACCAGTGTCATCTCTAGGAGATCGCATCTCTAAGCACCCACTGAGACCCAGCCCATCACTCAGTTGTATTTTCTTCCTGGCACTGGCCACAATCTGATTCCCCATTTGATTTCTGTCTGATCCTTATGCAGAGAACGGACTAGAGGCTGCTGCCTGAAGACAGGGCCCTTGGCTGTGTCCCTGATGCTGGCAGAGCTTGGCAGGTGCTACTGGCTGAATGGATGAGGGGTGTCCAGGGGTGTCTTACCTGCATTTCCAGCACAAGAGGAATGCAAGGAATCTCTGAGTGTGGACCTGTCTCCCGCTATGACCCTGCAGCCACTTGGGAAATGCTGGCTCACCAGAGGCTTCCAAACTCTTGGCCCCAGACCAGGCCACTGCAGTAGCAGGCTGAGGAAAGGCAGACAGAGCCTGCTTCCTGGAGAAGCTGCTGTCTCATGAGGTCCTGCTGACCATCACATTTCCCCTACAAGGATGCCTTGTCCTTCCCCGGGGAGCCCAGGCTTGCCAGCCGCTTGGCCATAGCTGGGCTGTGTCTTCTCTTGGCCCACAGGCTACTATGCAGTTCTTGCTGGTGCGGTGATGTCTGGGGCGGTCGCCAGCACTTTTATCTTTCTGTTGTATTTGCCAGCTAAGAGTTCATCTTGCTTCCTCCCTTGAAGCTCAAGGCAAGGGACAGCAGCTTTGAGTGCAGGTGGCTTCTCTTCTTACTCCAGGTCCTTCCCTGGCTCACACTTCTTCTGCTTTTCCTTTGCTCCCCACCCCCAGGAAGCATCAAATCAAATGTGGGACTCGACCCCTCTGCATCTGACTCCAGCAAGAGCCACATTGCTCTTGTGTCCCTTCTGTCCAAATACATTGCAGTGCGCCTCAGACAGACATTCTCTCAGTCCTCTAGGCCGTGTGCAGAGCGAAGACACCCCCACCCCCAGCACCCGGGGTTGGTAGCTCCGGCTCCTTAGTTCATCCTCTCTCTGTACACAGTTGTCTTGAGGGTCTTGCATTCCCCCGGGTCAGTCTCACAGGATGGGATAGGCATTTTGGTCATGGGTGTGTTGTGTGTCTGTGAGCTAATGTTTCAAAGGTGCACTGTGTGCATCCTGAGACAGACAGATATCCACATGCCACAGAAGATGATCTGAAACATATGTTGAGTTAGGGGTGTAGCTCGGTGGTAGATTGCTTTTGTTGTATGCTCAAGGTCCTGGAATTTATCTTCAATAATAAAGAAGACAAAAACAGCAAACAAACCTCGTTTTAGGAACCTAAAGAAGTTGCTTCTAAGACAAAATGCAAAGCACACATTTCCCTGACAAGACTGTGGTATGGCCTGGTGGTGTGGCTCTGTGGTGTGGTTCTGAGGTATGGTTCTGTGGCACAATAATTGCTCTAGTGTACATGAGGTCCTGGATTTCATCCACAGTACCATAGACAGAAAAATCTTTATGACATTGGGTTAGCCTAAGTAAGCCTTATTAGATAGGACATTAAGAGCAAAGACAGCAAAAGTAAAAATAGATAAGCTGGACATCATCAGAATTAAAAACTTTATGTCTTAAAGGACACCATCAGGAAAATGAAGAGATAGCTAACACAAAGAGGGAGAGCATTTGCAGTGAGGGCTGGGAGGTGCCGCTCAGTTGATAGGGCTTGCGACCATGCACAAGGCCTGGCTTCAGTCTTCGGTCTCATAAGCTAGGCTCAATAGTGCGCACCTATAATCCCTGTCTTCCAGAGATAGAGGCGGGAGGTTTAGAAGTTCAAAGCCATCCTTAGTTACATGAGGCCCTGTGTGCTGGTTAGCTTTTTTTTTTTTTTTTTTAGTCAACAAGCTAGAGTCATTCAGAAAGAAGAAGGAACCTCAATTGTAAAAATGCCTCCTCCATCTAATTGGCCTGTAGGCAAGTCTGTGGGGCTCGGTCTTGTTTAATGACTGCCAGCGCCCCCCTGCCCCCTCTGTAGGTGGTGGTGTCACTGGGCAGATGGTCCTGGTTGTATACCAGGCTAAGGAAGCCAGGGGGAAGCCAGGGAAAGGCTTTCCTTCCTTCGAGGATTCGGTTCCTGCCTCCAGGTTCCTGCTTTGAGTTTCTGCCCTGACTTCCTCAGTCTTGGAGCAAAAAATGTAAGCTGAAACAAACCTCCTTCTCCTCCTCCTCTTCCTCAAGTTCTTTTTGGTCACACTTTTTATCACAGCTGTAGAAGGTAAGATAAGACACCTGTCCAAAAAAAAAAAAAAAAACCTGGTGAGGAATTTGTCCCGAGAATATTTTGAGAACTCAGGCGGGAGAGATGGTCAGCAGTTTAGGTTACATGCTTCTTCTAGAGAACCCGAGTTCCATTCCTGGTACCACACCAGATGGCTCACAACAACCTGTAACTTTAGCTACACGGGATCCAAAGCCTCTGGCTTCTCCTCAAATACCCCCCAACACACACACACACACACACACACACACACACACACACGCACACGCACACGCACACGCACACGCACACGCACACGCACACGCACACACACACACACACACACACACACACACACGAGACAAAAATGGGCAAGGAGCTTAACAAGAAAGACATTTCCCCAGAACACGGAGACAATAAATAAGACAATGGTCATTAGCATCATGGGCCACTAGAGAAAATGCAAATAAGACAAGTAGATCTCCCTTTGCAGCCCCAAGAATTGTTACAATCACAAGTGTTGGTGTATCACAGGCTTCGCAGAGAAGTGGAAACCATTTTGGAGAACAGAGGGGTAGACCTTCAGAGGTCAAACACAGAACTACCCTGTGACCCTGCTATTCCGCCATGAGTATACACCCAAGAAAAGCAAAAACTTGTGTTCATATTAAAACATGTACCACATGTTTATAACTGCATCATTTATAACTGCAAGAGTCAAAAAAAAAGCAGAAATAATCCAAATACTCATCTAGTGATGATGCCATCTATAAAATGCTACTTTTTGGGAAACTGAAGAGATGGTTGAGTGGTCAAGGGAGTTTGGTGCTCACTCCTGAAATAGACTGGAGTTTGGTCCCCAACTGGGGTGTTTTGAATGTAATTGGACCCTATAAGGAGTGGCACTATTATGAGGTGTGGCTTTGCCGGAGTGGGTCTGGCCTTGTTAGAGGAACATAGTGTGTCACTTTGAGGTTTTCTATGCTCAGGATACCACCTAGTATCTAAGTTGACTTTTCTGTTGTCTGCAAGATGTAGGACTCTCAGCTAATACTCCAGCACCACATCTGCCTGCATGTGGCCATCTTCCCATGATAATAATGGACTGAACCTCTAGAACTGTAAGCGAGCCACCCCAATTAATGTTTACTTTATAAGATTTTCTGTGGTCATGGTATCTCTTCACAGCAATAAAACCTAAGACACCAACACACACATTGGGTGGCCGACAAGCCTGTAACTCTAGTTCTGGGGATCCTCTACCCTCTTCTATGCTATTCAGGTACTTGTACATATGTATATATACACACAAAAGTAAAAATAATTGTAAAAATACTTTTGGGGGACTAGAGAGATGGCTCAGTGGCTAAGAGCACTCCCGGCTCTTCCAGAGGATCCAGGTTTGATTCACAGCAGACATGGTGGCTCAGAACCATCTGTGACTCCAGCTGCAGGGGCTCCGATGGCCTCTTCTGTCCTCTGAGGGCACCAGGTGTGCATGTGGTGCACAGACATCATATGGGCAAAACACCTATGCATATAAAACTAATAAATTAAATAATTAAAAGTGTATTTTTGACCAGGCATTGTGGTGCAGAGCTTTAATCCCATTACTGGAGGAGGCAGAGACAGAAAGATTTCTGTGAGTCCAAGGCCAGCCTAGTCTACATACATAGAGTTCCAGCCCTCTCCCAAATACAGAGTCTAAAATGAGAAATATATAATTTTAGATTATACAAGTGTCCCTCTCCAGTCTAATATCACAAACTCTTAAAGCAGACACACTTTCCTGAGTGAGTCAGAAACTTCATCCAGTTAAGAGCAGGAGAAATTCTCAACTCTCAACTTTCATCCAAGTCTTGAAGCTAAGAGGCCCCAGGCCAAAGAACTTTCAAAGGAGAAGAGTCAGAGGGAAACTAGGGATCCCTTAGATCACAAGGCACTGAGCTAAGCTAGGAGCAGAAGATGGATGAGGCAAGATAGAGCAAGAAAATGGCTTCTCTACCTAGGAGCTCGGCCAGACCAGAGCGGAACAGGTAGATGACAGACAGATCTATGCTGTTTAAATGTGGTACCCTCATATGGCAGCAAAAGAGAATGAAATGACCACTACTTTATGGAGCCAGTCTTAAAACATAACAAGTCATTTGGAGGTTTCTTATCTGGAGATGAAAATGTCTACTCTAGGCTGAAAAACCTAGGACACTAGTTCCCTCCCTCCCCTCTCCTCCCTCCCCCCCCCTCCCCTCCCTCCCTTCCCTCCCCTGTGAGAAGCAGGGAGCCAGCAAGCAGAGCTGACTTGGGGCATGGCGCCTGAAAATAGAAACTGCAACATGAT
>PVIH01010373.1:0-21275 GCA_004025045.1 Sigmodon hispidus
AAAAAAAAAAAAAAAAAAAAAAAAAAAAAAAAAAAAAAAAAAAAAAAAAAAAAAAAAAAAAAAAAAAAAAAAAAAAAAAAAAAAAAAAAAAAAAAAAAAAAAAAAAAAAAAAAAAAAAAAAAAAAATCCAACGAAGAGTTGGGGCAGCTTGAAAGACAGCTTAGCAGTTAAGAGCATTTGGGGCTCTTCAGGAAGACCTGGATTCAGTTTCCAAAACTCACATCAGGTGGTCCAAAAATAATTGTAACTAACTCTAGGAGATCTGATATCCTCTTCTGGCTTCCACAGGCATTCAGAATACATGTGGCATACACACACACACATAAATAATAGTAATTTAAAAAACAAAAAGGAAAAATTAAGAAGGGGGGTTGGGCACTACTGCTCTTGTGGAAGGACCAGAGTTAAGTTTCTAGCACCAACATCAGGAAGCTTACATGTACACACACACACCCCACACACCCCACACACCACACACACAGGGTTTCAGTCCTGAGTCTTCTGGAATTTGCTCTGTATACCAGGATGGCCTCAAACTCACCAAAATCTGCCTGCTGTCTCCTGGGTGCTGGGATTAAAGATTTTATTTTTTTTTTAATATTTATTTTTATTTTATGTAAATTGGTGTTTTGCCTGCATGTATAACTGTGTAAGGATGTCAGATCTTGGAATTACAGACAGTTGTTAGCTGCCATGTGGATGTTGGGAATTGAACTCAGGTCCTACGCAGAACAGTCAGTGCTCTTAACCACTGAGTCATCTCTCCAGCCCAAAGATTTTATTTTATTTTATTTAAAACTTTATTTGCCTTGCTGTTTGCCTGGAACTGGGAACTGGAACTACAGACAGTTATGAGCTGCCATGTGGGTGCTGGGAATTGAACCCCAGTCCTCTGGAAGAGCAGTCAGTGCTCTCAACCACTGAGCCATCTCTCCAGCCCAAGATTTTATTTTTTAATTAGCATTGTACATATGTGTGTCTTATGTGTGGGTATGAATACAGTGTCCTCAGAGACCAGAGAGGGGACTGAATCATCTGGAGCCAGAGCTGCTCCAGATATAAGCTGCTCAAGAGGGGTGCTGGGAATTGAACATGAGTCCTCTTCAAGAACAGCAGGAGCTTATAACTGCTGAGTCATCTCACCAATTCCTAAAATAAATTTAAATTTTTTTTAAATTTATCTATTTTACTTCTTGTGTATAAATGTTTTGCCTGCCTGCCTGCAGCCTGCTGGATCCTCTGCAACTGGAGTTACAGATAGTTGTGAGCCACCATATGGGTACTAGAAATCAAACCAAAGTCTTCTGCAAAAAAAGTGCTCTTTACGGGGCTGGAGAGATGGCTCAGTGGTTAAGAGCACTGTCTGCTCTGCCAAATGACCTGGGTTTGATTCCCAGCACCCACATGGCAGCTAACAACTGTCTGTAGTTCCAGTTCCAGGCAAACACCAAGGCTAAATAAATAAAGTTTTTTGTTTTTTTTTTTTTTTTTTAAAAAGTGCTCTTTACTGTTAAGACATCTCATCTAACCAGGCCCTGGAATATATAACTCCTTGCTTACCATTCCAAACAAACATAAAATTCAGGTTGTGGGATGCAGACATCTGTGCAAATCTAAGGGCTGAATGAGCTAGAAACTTGAGAATGTCTCATCTATAAAAGAAAAGAGATGTTCTGGGAGGATTACACTGGGCTGAAGGGGGCATTGCAAGTCTAATACTGAGGTAGTGGCAATGGATGTGCAGTGAGGAGGGATGACCTCCAAACCCAAGCTCTGTGCAAGTAGGCAGAGGTTAGGCTTCCAAATCTGTGTTGGAGTTTCAGAGACAGAATAGATAGGAGGACTGTCCTGAGGCCAGAAAATGGAAGATCTTTAGTTCCATTTCACAGCTCCACTTCTCAGGTGGGAGCCACCACCTGCTGAGGAACATGAACAGTCATGCAGGTTTAAGAAAGGAGACCCAAAAGGAGGTGTGAGGAACACCTGGGCATGGGGGCGGGGCTGATGAAGCACAGCCACACTTGGGGTCTCTTCATAGCCCAAGAATAGTATGAGATCACATCCAAGAGCTCACACTACCAATGTGAGCCACTTCAAGGAAAACTGGACTGGACTCAAAGAATAGGCCAGGATAGAATAAAGAGGGTAGGGGTAGCAGTTGGGAGGATACTGCTGGTGGGGACATACCACTGCATTCACAAATACTGCCTACCCTGTCAATCACACTCCATGCTGACCCTTTGTGCCTTTCAGCTATCCAGTGTCCCTCCCACTCATCTCACAACCAAAAAAAGAAAAATAGGGAAAGAATAATTCACTAAGCAAAACATATTTAATAGGAAAAATCACTTCTCTTTTTTTTTTTTTTTTAAAAAAAAGTGTCCTTTCATGCTAAGGTGTATACACACAATGCATGGCCTAAAAGAGGCAGCTGATTCCTGGGATGAGAAAGTAATATCCTGAGGTTATGAAGCCAGGCTACATCCACAAGCTGGCCCCAGAATTCTTGGCTTCCCTGTCCTGAAAGATAGGCAAGTACAGAGACTCCAGCCTCAACCCTCACAGCAATGGCAGCAGCTGTAGTTTCAGTCAGTATCTCCGTCTCCTTCACTGCCCTCCAGGGAACTGGGGGCCTGTAGGAAAGAGGGAAGACAGGAAAAAGACTGTGAGATCCAACTTGTAGGCACTCCCATGTGTGGGGCTTGGGAGAAAACTACAAAATCCCGGGCATAGTGCCAAATGCTTGAGCTGAGCAAAGCTACCCTAATAGAAAGCCATTGGAGACACAGGAACAGACCCCACAGCTGACCAAACAGGCAGACGTAACCTCCACCTTTAAAAGTAACCAGACAGACTGCTCAGCAGTTTCAGCCTAATGCTAGCCCATGAATAAGCCTTGCTTAAGGACAACTGGGCTGTTCTAGGTTAACAACTGCCTCAGCAAGCAGCCCAGGAGCAGGAGGAAACACACATATAAGCCCCATTCTTCCAGGGGCTGTGTGACTTTGGAGATTCTCTGGGACTGAAGACAAGTGCTTACCTAGCCCACCTAGCCCTAGTATATATACATATGCACACTAGGCTCCTACCTTGGTGTCTGTGCCAGCTGCTCCAAGTGCAGTGGCACTGAAGTTGTGGATAGGCAGAGTGCTAAGCCACTGGGCCATGGATCGCTCATCCCGCTCAGTGCTGACAATGGTAGGATAGATGTATTGTTCCTTGAAAGCAGCCACCTTCCCTTCCTCCTGTGCCCAGTCCAGGGGCTCATGCAGCCCATCACTGCCAAAGCGCTGATTGTACTTCTCAAAGTGCACTCTCTCTAGGACTAGACCAAGCCCTGGGGCTTTGGGCACATCCACCTTCTCCTCACCCCAGCTGCGCTCCAGCACACTCTCAGGGGCATAACCCTTTACAATGGCTACCACCAGGCCAACCATCTTCCGGATCTGGTGCATCATGAAGCTCTGGCCCTTCACCTTGATCACAGCAAACTCCAGGCCCTCTCGTACAAAGGGCTCCTCACAGTACATTTCCAGAATGTAGCGGCGTGCACTGGGCTCTTTTGGTCCCTTCTGTGAAGTGAAGTTGTGGAAGTTATGGGTGCCCTTGTAGCAGGCCAGAAGTCGGTTGACCTGTTGCAGGGTCTCTGCACTCAAGCGATAACTCTCATCCTGTACATCCCGGTCTTTGTGAGCAAAGGCAAAGGTGGGTAACATGTAGCAGTAAGTCCTGGCATCACACTTGTTCTTGGAGTTGAACCCGCCTGTGACCCTCTTCAATCCTGGGGGGGTGAACAGAAACACTTTCAAGGTGGGACATCCTGACAGCATAATTCTGGCACCACTTGCCCAATTCTGACTCCAAACTCAGAATCCACACCATGCTAAAACCCAGAATGAAACAAACCCAAATGACAAAAACCTAAGGATCTGCTGAGAACCCAGGTTATAAATCGTAGGAGCTTTTTTTCCAGGCTTTGAGTCATGAGCCATCTGAAGGAGGTAGCCAGGAGCTAGAATGCTAAGTCTTTACTGACACAGCAGATTTCAATAGCAAGAAAATGACAACTACTGAGCAAAACTATAGGTTTCTACCCCTAGCTGAGGAGCTATTGGCAACTTATGGCTCCTGGACAAAGAGAGTCAGTTTTCTTCAGGTGTATAGCCCCTGACAGTTACCCATGCTCCAACAGATGGTCCTACACAAAAGTATACACAAGCAGCACTAAATGGGAGGTGAAACTGCTAGCTAAGGAGGAGTGGAGAGAAGAATTGGAAGGGAGAGAATGGGAGGAGATTTTGATCAAAACACTTTATACACATGAAAAAAATTCTCAAGACAATTAAAAAAAATATTTGGGCTGAACACAATGGTAAATGCTTTTAATCCACACGCAAGAGGTAGAGGCTGGCCTGGTCTATATAATGAGATCCAGAATAGCCATGGCTACATAGTGAGACTATTTCAAAGAAGAAAAAAACTAGGAGGTGGTAGTCCTGGAAGAAAAGGCAGAAGCAGGCAGAGTTCTGAGTTCAAGGCCAGCCTAATCTACAGAGTAAACTCCAGGACAGACAACAAAAATTAAAAAAATTAAGAAAAAAAAAAAATACCCCACCAAATTAGGGGTTCTGCTCAGGAAATTTCATTAAATATTCTTCCTGGACATGAACAGCAAAACAAATCAAAAGTGATCCAAAGTTACATTCAAAGAGTTTACTCTGGGGGATTCTAGGATGAAGCTGTCTAATAGGTCAGAAAAAGACTAAATGAAATAAAAAATGTACTCTATTTGCCAAGAATGGTAGTTCACATATAAATCTAGCATTCAGGGTGAGGTAAGGCAAGAAGACCACAAGGTCAAGAATACCCTGGATGTAACAGCAAGACCCTTAGAAGGCCATGTTATTTATTAACACCTTACTCATTTAGATTTGATTTTTGAGAGAGTTTTACACTGGCCCAGGATGGACAAGAACTCATTGTTCTCAGCACAGTCGAACAGAACTGACTCTCACTCTCACACTCTCTCTCTCACACACATTTGCTTTTTTAGAAAGTGGGCTAGGGAGCATAGCTAAGAGACAGAAAGCTTAACTGGTACTAAGTACCCCAGCACTCAGGAGGCAAATCTTTTTGAGTTTAGGGTCACCCTGTCTATATAGCAGAGTTCCAGGCCAGCCAGAACTATACAATGAGACCCTATCGAAAAACAGAAAAAAGAAAAGGGGCAGGGAGACTTGACTAGCATGTACAGGCCATGAATTTAAGCCTTAGCATTGCCAACAAAAATTAATACAATAAAAAGGTTTTAAAACCAGGCCTGGTGGTGCTTGTAGGCAGATCTCTATAGACTCAAGGCTAGCCTAATTTACATAGTAAGTCCCATGACAGCCAGGGCTATGTAGAAAGACCCTGTCTCAAAACAAAACAAATTTAAAAGAGGCTGGGGAGGTGGTTAAAGAGATGGTTCAGGTTAAGAGCACTGGCTCTTAACAAATGGGTTCATTTCCCAGTACCCACTTGTCAAACCACAGCAGCCTGTATCTCCAGTTCTAGGGAATCTGATACCCTCTTATATGCAGCAAAACTCCAATGTATGTGAAATAAAATAAATAATGTTATTAAAAAGAAGTTAAAAGGGGCGAGAAATATGGCTTGGAATAAGCATAAGGCTCCAGGTCCTAAAAATCCATTTGTCAGTCCTATTACCAAAAAAACACTGCTAGCCTTGTTTTAACCATGTCTGCACTTTCACAACCATCATTTTATGAGAAAAGTATCTACGGATTATCAGAGCAGTATGTGCTCTGGAACTGTGAGCTCAACTAAATATTCCCAACAACCCACCACCTGCTGAGCACTTACAAGGCTCCCCACTTCATTCCCAAAGGGCTTGGCCAGAGGTGGCCCGGCAAGTACCACCTCTGTTCATACAAGGCTGTTCAGGTACTTGCACAGGAAAGCTTACCAAGAATCCGAATGTGGGATGGAAGGTGACTGTTGATCTTGTCTAGAATGTCATCAATTAGCCACACCTTTAGGGATACTACCTGCCCTGCTGCAGACACACCCTGCAAAGAAAACAGAGCAGAGAGAAGTGGCTTAAGGGTCTTGTCCTCCAGCTGGACCTTTACACCCTGATCTTGAGGCAGAAAAAGCAGTCAACACTCAAGCTCAGCCAGCAGCACCCCACATTGGTCCTGATCAGGCGACAAGCAGTAAAGGCAGCATCTTATTCTCACTGTGCCTTTTTTTGGTGTTATTTGTTTGTTTGGGGGTGCTTTGGGGAGTGGGTTTCCCTGTGTAGCTAGCCTGTAACTCACTATGTACCAAGCTAACCTCAAACTTCTAACAATGTTCCCACAACCCCTCCTTCTCTGTGGGGATGACAAGTGTGTGTATAAGTAGACCTAGTGTTCTTCTCTTGTTTTGTTTTATAGCAGAGTCCTGGTATAAAGCCTTAAACTCTGTAGCATAAACTATCTTCAAACTTGAAATCCTTATGCCTCACAACTTCTGGGACACTTACATCACCATGCCTGGCTGTGATACAAAATAAGTACTTTCAAGCCCTACCACCCCAGTTGACATACAGCAGGCTCCTTTGGAGGGCAATCCAATCATAAAGACCCAGCTCCAGCCATGTGTTTATATGTTCCAGGCCTGGGAATATGATGGAGCCTCTCAAAGTGTGCTCCCAAGTACCATCATCAACCAGGAATTGATACCAGGGTAGGCAGACACCCAAGCCAATCAGAGACTTGTGATCTGGAGTACAATTGTACAATTGCTAGACCAACAGCCACATGCACCTTCTTCTGTGGGATGAGCCACTGTGACAATATGCCTATCATGTGGGTACACGATGTTGTCAAAGACCTATCACCGAGGCAGGAGAGATGGCTGAGTAGGTGATAGCACTTGCCATGCAAGCCTGATAACCTGAACCTCAAACTTGTCCTGACTTCCACATGTGCATACCCATACCGACATACAACAACAATAATAATAATTAAAAGTCCTAGTGCCCACACAGGGAGAGTGAAGACATGTCCCAATGGTAAATGCTCGAACTGACTGTACATTGTAATGCAGACAAATGATGCAGACTGTTAGGATTAACCTTATCTAGCTCTATCAGAAATCAGTCACAAGTATGTAAGTGCAGTAAGAAACAAATGTGCAGGAAAAGCACACAGAGGTTCCCAAAGGCTATGGTAACAAGTATAAGAAATGGTATAAGTTGTTGCACTACAGGCTACTGCTCATAATTTGTTTCTCCTTGACTCAGAACTTCTATTGCTATCCAATCACAAAGACAGCCTGCAAGACTTGCCTTGTTTAGAACCAAAATAGCCTGTGTTGGTCCTTGCCCTGGACCTGTGACATCCTGGACTAATTGTTTGTTCTGAGATGTAGCCACTAACTCATCTCTTTTTTTAAATTTTTTTTTTTTTAAACAACTTTATTTATTTATTATTTATTTATTTGCCTTGGTGTTTGCCTGGAACTGGAACTACAGACAGTTGTTAGCTGCCATGTGGGTGCTGGGAATCGAACCCGGGTCCTCTGGAAGAGCAGAGGGTGCTCTTAACCGCTGAGCCATCTCTCCAGCCCCTTTTTTAAAATTTTTTAATTGTGTATATTTTTATACACTTTTAAAAAATATTTAATCATATGAATAGGTGCCAAAAAATGTCAGAGGCATTGGAT
Source organism: Sigmodon hispidus (assembly GCA_004025045.1). Classification (NCBI taxonomy): domain Eukaryota; kingdom Metazoa; phylum Chordata; class Mammalia; order Rodentia; family Cricetidae; genus Sigmodon; species Sigmodon hispidus. The sequence goes on from PVIH01010373.1 coordinate 7,714, forward strand.
CCCCTGGAGCTGGAGTTATAGGAGGTGTGAAACGCCTGATATGAGTATTAGGAACCAAATTCTAATCCTCTAGAAGAACAGTAAGGGCTCTTAAATGTGAAATCCTCTCTCCAACCCAATAAATTATGTATTTTATTGTCTCAGATTTAAAAACAATAAAAACCAAAATTAAGGAGAAAAATCCACCCACCTAAACAAAACAAGTCACCCTAATAATCATATCTACTTTGTGGGGAGGTATTGTGTGTGGCTGGCTGTAAGGCAAAGACAGCCACATGCTGCCTTTGACCTGGGACAGAGCTGTCCAAAGAAAGCAAAGGCCAGTGAAGACAGGGACCCAGCATCAGCTTAGCAGTCTGCACTCCTGGCCCTCCCAACAACAAAACAAAGTGTTCTTTCGCTCAAATACTGGCATGATAGACAGGTACCACCAACTCAGCCAGTTGATGTTTTCTGTTGTTGTTGTTTTCTAAGTAAAGTAATATAAACCATGTCACTACTATCAAAATTGCTATTGTGCCTCATCAAGTATGACCCCTGGCTAAGATCCCTTCTGACAGGAAGACCCTGAGATGATAGGACAGTGAAAGCTGCAGGCGAATAGGGCACATACCTTGTCTGTTCTAGCACATCGCTGGAAGGACATCTTCCTCATGTCTGTACCATGGTTTTCAGGGATACAACCTGCCTGGACTAGGGCAGATACCAAATCATCTTCAATGGTCCTGAACTGAGAAGACCCCAGATTCCTCTAAAGAAAAAAAAAAAAAAAAATGGACATTCTGTTTTCATGAGCTCTTGGCATGTATGCATTCCAAGAAGCTGAGCATCACTTGTGGAACCAACTCTAATGCTGCACCTCTCAGCCTACCCTAACCATGGCCCAGGGTGTGCAGGACCACACAATACACAAGCTCAGGCCTATCATATACAGTCTACCAATCCCCCAAACAGACTGGATCCCTGGCTCTCAGAGAAAAACCTTCCCAAGGAAAACAGGCCTGTGAGCACCTCAACCAAGCTCCCTGCATGAGAAAATCTTTTCAGAGTGTACTCTCATTGCCACTGAAATCCACCCCAAAACACTGTGAAGGTGAGGACACTTCCCAAATGACATAAAAAGATCGTAACAAAAAGTGACTACAACCCTCACTCAGCCCTGTGAGCCAGGCACCTTTGTCATTTCCCTAATGGGGAAACTGAGGCAAGCAGGATCTTATTGGGAAGGCATGAATTCTTCACACAGCCTACAGTTAAAAACTTTCGGGCTGGAGAGATGGGTCAGAGGTTAAGAGCACTAGCTGCTCTTCCAGAGGTCCTGAGTTCAATTCACAACCATTTATAATGAGATCTGATGCCTTCTTCTGGCAGGCAGGCATACATGCAGGAACACTATATACATAATAAGTAGATAAATATTCCATATGCAGACCAATCACCCCAAAAGCAGTGAACAGTTTGTGTGTTCTCACCAATGTCACAGCTTGAAGTCACCACCACTACCCACTCTCACAAGATGTTTCACTGTGAAGCCATATTTAAAAAAAAGAAAGACAAAGGGGGCAGGGTATGACTTCGTTGCCCAGACTATCCCTGAACTTGTAATCCTCCAGCATCCTTCCTGAAGGCCAAGATGACAGGCCATAAGCCACAGTCCTGGTCAGCCTATGATTTTTTTTTTTTTTAAAGTAAAACAAAACATGACTTGTATCACTGCTATCATTCATTCATTCTCTCAAAATCCCTATCATGCCTGGTCAGACATCACTTTCTGGAACCACTGTTTTGGTTGGACACATCACAGCAATGAACTCCATCCTGTGGGTCAAGATTAAGCTGTTTTGTTGGTGGTGATTTTTTTGGTTTGAGGCTTTTTTGTTTTTGTTTTTGATTCAGGGTTTCTCTGTGTAACAGCTCTGGCCGTCCTAAAACTCACTATGTAGACCAGGCTGGCCTTGAAACTCCCAGAGATCTGCCTGTTTCTGCCTCCTGGGTGCTGGCATTAATGTCATCACAACCATAGCACAGCAAGGTTAAGGTTTAAAAAGTGGAGAAAGGGGTCAGAGAAATGGCTCATTCAATAAATTCAATTATTGGTATGTTCAATAAAAAACAGAGAACAGAATTGAGCCATGAAGGTCAGGGAGTGGTGACTCATGCCTTTAATCCAAGCACTTGGGAGGCACAGATCCTCTGCAACTGGTCAAACAGCCAGTAGGTGATGGCACTCAACTTTAATCCTAGCTCTAGGAATGTGAGGAAGTAAAATAGCTTGGCAGGAAAGAAATATAGAGGAGAAGGCAAAAGTTCTGCTCTTTTTGCCTGCGCACCAGTCTGAGAGCTCCTGGAGACAGGACCTATCCTGTTCAGGTTCTTCTAGAGGACTGGGTTTGAGTCTCAGCACCCAAATGGCAGCCAATAACTGCCTGCCTGTCACTCCGGTCCCAGGGGTTCCTATGCCCTCTTCTAGCCTCTGAAGGCAGAGCATGCACATGGTACACAAACATACATGCAGGCAAAACACCTAGATATACAAAATAAACATAAAGCTTAAAATTTGTTTTAAAGCCAGGTGTGGTGGTCTCAGCACTCTGGAAGCAGAAACAGGAGGATCTCTGAGTTCAAAGCCAGCCTGGTCTACAGAGCAAGTTGTGAACAACACAGAGAAACCCTGACTGGAAAAAGAAACAAAAAACATTGTTTTAAGAAAAATTAGAAATGGGAACAATGTTAACAGCAGAGGTGACAAGAAAGAGCAAGATTCTTCCCACACTGGGCAGCACCACCTTGCAGGTGCCAGCTTGCCCCAGGACCCCTAATGCTCTTCCATAGAGTTCAGCCGTCCCCTCAGGATACTGGACAGTTAGAACCTCCCATCTCTCTAGTCTCCACTCTTAGCATCAGTAAACCTGCCCCATATCACATAGTTTAGTAGGAACTGTGCAGGTGCCATCCTAGTGATCAAGACTCACTGCTCCCAAGGTCACATGTGAATTGGTCACAGAGCTAGCCTAACCATAGTGGAAGACAACTACCCCAGTTCGTATGGAGGACTCTCAATCAATTTCTTATATTTCCTGGGGTGATGGCCTTGCTCTGAGTAGCATCAGAGAAACAGCGGCTGATCCAAGTAGGTGCTGTCTAGGCGCAGCTCCTTACCTGCATGCCATGGTAGCCCTTGCCAGAGTAGGCCATGAGCAGCACAATTTTGCGCTTTGGCAGCTTTCGAGGAGGTTCTTCATCCTCACCGCCCTTGACCCTCTTGGGAGGATGCTGCGTCTCCTCCCAGACCCAGCCACCTCGGACCTTCCGGTCTTGGTGTGAAGCCAGCGCCGATGTCACCTTGTTTCCAGCCATAGGGGGCAGGCTGAGAAAACAGACATGAGTGACCAGGGTGGTAAAGGATACAAGAACAGAGCCTGATGAGAGGCTCCAGCTATCCCTGCCTCAAGGGTCTCGGCAAGACCTTGCCCAATGGCAGACCAGTCTGGCTCATCAATGACAGAGTTGGGAAACACTGGCAACTCAGGGGTGGAGTTTGAGGCACAACTAGACACAAACAAGCAGTGTTCTGGCCAGAGGCAGACAGTTCAGGGTAGTACAAGGCAGTGATGAAGCCTCACGGCAGAGGTAAGACAAGGATAAGCAAGCAGAGGCAGGCAGCCAGGGAAGCATTGGGAACTCAAGACAGAGGCACCGGTAGCGGGGTCTTTACCCGGGCACGCGCGGACCAGGGCGCGCCGTCCACCGTCCCCAGGCTCTCAGCAGTGCGGCCCACAGGCGGGGGAAGCCCATGCGCGGCGGGGTGGCGGGTGCCGACCCTCGACCTCACGGATCCCTGACGAACTCTTCAACCCAGACACCCCTGCCCTGTCTTCCTGAATTCTGAGCTCCGGCCCTGCGGCGTTGCTGATCCCAGGCTAACCTGTCACCCCACAGCCCCTGCCCTCCACCCTCCGCCCGCCGCCCTAGAAATCGCGCAGCCTGCGGGCGTGCGGAGCGAGGAATGTCCCGCCAGCCTCACTCACGGCTCGGAGGACCCCCGAAGTCGACCACGTGGACGAAGGCAAGGCGGAAGCGGGCAAGCGTTGGAAGGCGGCCGAAGGCGGACAAAAGTCTTTCTGGGACGAGCCTAGTGGGGTGGAACCAGTGGGTGGGGCTTCCCAACCAGGATCCAAGCCAGTCTAGATGCGCTCTCCCAAAGAAGCAGAAGACTGGCCGCTGTTGTGTCTTGAATTGTGAAACCACTTCATTAAAATGTGCAAGTTAGGAATGCACCAGAGAGCCAATCACCAGGTAATAACTGTTAATGCCCCGAAAACCCCAGCATCGTCTCAGTCACACCCCTGGCTTTGGGGTATGCAGACCATCAAGCATCCCAAAATTTTTTGTTTCCAGAAGCTGCTCCAATTACCAGACACTGATGTGTTTAATGTGATGAAACCGTGGGTATCATTCTGTTGTCCTCATGTTACTGATGAAGCTGGGCGCAAGTTCTGGTCCTGGGTCAGGCATCTAGTCCCATCTCCATTTCCTTTTCTTTGAGATGGTCTCATTATGTAGCCCTGACCAGCCTGGAACTCACATGTATATATATATATCTGCCTCCCAAATGCAGGGACTAAAGGTATGCACCACCATACCCACTCAGCTCCTGCCTCAGTTTTCCAAGTGCTGGGATTGCAAGAATGAATCACCACATCTAACTTCACACAGTGTTCTTATTTTTTAATTTTGCCAAAGACTGATACACAGCAAACATGATACTGGACAAGCAGCCACTGGTACATAAGCCCCAGTTCCTTCTCTTTGACTTCATCCTCCGTTTTCTGGCTGTCACATTCATGCTGAGCAGTCTCATCTTCAATTTGCACCCTTCCTCAGTCTTTCAGAAATGATCAGTATCACCAATCTCTGGCTCCTTTCTACACCCACCTGCTGACCCAGGATACTTCCCTACTCAGATTCTTGACTTTATCAGACATATAAAGCCACACACAGAGGCGTGGGGGACTGAGCTGGACATCTCTGAAGACCATGACTCAGGTGACCACAGCTTGAAATGGCACACAGAGCCATCTATATGCAGGGGTAAAACATATTCCAGATGACTAAAGACCAGTGCAAAGGACCTGGGACATCAGTGTGCCACAGTGTGGCAGACCCTCCTCAGTGCTGATGCCTTCCTACAGCTCGAGAGGGAGGAGCCAGCAAGGTCACTTAGGGAGTCACCCACCACCACCTGGCTCTGAGAAGGACTTTCTTTAGGGACCCTTTGTCAATATATGGTGGTGGCACACACCTTTAATCCCAGCACTCTGGAGGCAGACACAGGTGGATCTCTGCTAGTTTAAGGTCAGCTTGATCTATAGAGTGAGTTCCAGGACAGGCTCCAAAGCTACACAGAAACTTTGTCTTGAAAAAAAGCAAAGAAAAAAAAAAAAAAAACTAAAACAAAAACCACCCCAGTGTCTCTTTACCTGTCTTGCTACAGAAAGCTTTGCTGTCTTTGTTACTTGAACGTGCCCTCACCCTTTGATAAGAGCATGCTATGGAAGCAACTATACAGGTCCCCAGGTGTAGGGAGCATGGAGATCTTTGTGCTCACTAGGGGAACCTAGAATGTTAAACACACCAGGCTGTTCCTTCATGGGAAGGAATGTAAAACTTGTTTTCAGCCCAGAAGGCTGGGTGAGCTTTGTGCTATATGTATGGCTAGAGAGTTCTCTGGCACTGGACCCACTTCCAGACCCATATCATAAATGTGTTTTTCTCTGTCAAACATAAACCTGTTTTTCTCAATCCATAGAACCTATCTTTTTTTTTTTTAAGTATAAGCCCCATTTTATTTTTCCCAGGTGTTTTTTTTTCTTCTGTCTATGTAGCCACCTCTTTACATGGGCTTTGGTGGAGGTGTGGTGCAGCACCAGCAGGTCTAAATCGTGGCAAGGGTGTTTGGTCCTTGAGGGCTTCATGAGACCAATTCCCGACGACCTTGCTATGAATAGCACAGCTCACACAATAATGAAGCTTGACATAGAGTTTGGGAAGCACATAAACATAGAAGACACTTGCTTCAGATATATCTCTGACAGCAGCAGCCTCTACAATATTCTGGATGATGAACTTCTTAATGGCCTTGTCCCTAGGTACACACCTGGTGCAGTTCGTGCAGCGAATTGGCTACACATGGCCACGGTCCTTTTTGGCATGATCGTTGTTTCTCCCTTTTTTGGTCATCTTGGAGCCAAGACCTGAAAGAGTGTAGACCCTACCTTTATGGACTCTTTTTCAAAGAGTTTCAGTGTAGCCGTGTCCAATCTGTATGTAGCTTGCTTTATTCCTCAGGGAGATTTATATATGCTTTGTTGTACACATAGGATTGAATTAATTATCTTCAGAATATTTTTTACCAAATTGTGCTGTGCTTCAACATACCTAAAATAAACCACTCAGGGCAGACTCAGAAGTCTGACCCAACATCACTGGCTACTGAGTCCTGTTGAAACAAACCGTCTTCTTGCATCCCATGGATAGTCATTCTGCTGGCTGTGGAGAACAGAGACCCTCATACCTAGACAGATGGCCTCAATCATTCAGCCAGAGGCAGCCAGGTCCGCTCCAGGACTATGCTAGCCTTTACCCCATCACAGGCTAAAGTCCAGCCACATGAAGCTGGAAATTCAGTGTCTGTAATGGAGTGTCACAGTAGAAGAGGGCTTCAGTAGAAGGTCCAGAGCTCCTGTTCTGTTGTGACAAGTTGTTTTTATTAAATCTTGATAGTTCAATTTTACCAATAGACTTGGGAGCCAGATGCTCCCAAGTGAAAGCCTGCTGGCCCAGAGGTAGAGAAAGTGCCCAGCTGACCTTTCTCCTCTGCTGACATCCCAGAAAAGACCTTTCTCCTATGCCTTTTCAAACAAGACTACTCCAACTAAATGTCCCTCCCTTCTACTTCCTGTGTATGTTTCTCCATCCTGCTGACTCCTTCTTACTCTATTTTGTTTTGTTTTTTTCTTGTTCAGTTCCTGTCCTCTGTCTGATTGCTTGCTTTATGTCTTGACCTATGGTTGAGTTTATTTAATCCTGTTTATAATATTCAAGCAGAAAGCTCTTGGATTGGGCTGGAGAAATGACTCAGCGTTTAAGAGCACTGACTGTTCTTCCAGAGGACCTGAGTTCAATTCCCAGCATCTACATAGCAGCTAACAACTGTCTGTAATTCCAAGATCTGACACCCTTACACAGTTATATATGCAGGCAAAACACCAATTCACATAAAAATAAATATTAAAAAAAAAAGAAAGAAAGCTCTTGGGTTAAAGGTGTGTGCTAGGGCTGGGCCACACCACAACTAGAAAGCTTTTTGCCAGTAAATATTGCAATATTGGGGTTCACAGTGTGATGAAGTATCCTGCAGCATTTCCCCCTTTTTGTCTAAATAAAAAAGTTTTAGAAAGTCATATGAAAACCACAAATGGCATTAGTGGCAATAGATCCTTATTTTTTTTGTTTTTCTCTATCTTGTACCAAATGGCTCTTCAAATATGAGACAAATTTTGGATTTTTCTTTAGCATGCATGGATTTAGAGAAGGAGAGAGCCACACTCTAACCCCAAAGCCAGCTTTAATTTCTATCTATCTATCTATCTATCTATCTATCTATCTATCTATCTATCTTTTTTTCAAGTCAGGATTTCCCTATGTAGCTTTGGAGTCTGTCCTGGAACCAAGCTTGCCTCGAACTCACAGAGATCCGGTTGCCTCTGCCTCCCAATCAGAATTGTGTGCCACCACCGCCCAGCTCAGCTTTAATTTTTAATTGAATTGGGGCTACATAAAGACCACTTATCACTTATATCTGTAGAGGGCAGCAGAGACAAGCGTTTGAGAATCCACCATTGGCTGGTCAGACACAGGGCAGGAAGAAAGGAGTTAGCTATCTTGCCCCAGCCCACATCAAGCCTCTCCGGCAGGAAGGGGTGAGATGGTAGATGGGTGCTGGCCCTAGTCTGGGATTCTGAGCTGGGATTTCAAGCCAGTCAGCTGGAGGTGGGTGATACCACTTGGCCAATTTATTCTTTCTTTGGACGTTTTTCCTTGGTATTCTATTCTTTTTCTTCAGATGTTTCACTTGTTTGTCCAGTGATCTCCAGATTCCTTAGTTGGTAGCTTTTATTCTGCTAGGTCCCCAAGGGCAGGGCAGCATAATACCTGAATGCTAACATTCTTCCTTTTTGTCTATTATATATATATAAAAAGGTTAGGTGCTGGAGGTAGCAGGTGGAATGAGGGCATCAAGTTATTGAGACTTCTTCCTGCTGACCTGGGGAGTGTTAGTCATCTTTAGGGGACCTAAGAAAGCGGGGGTGCTGGCTGTTAAGTTCTAGACCCTGAAGCTACACCTAGCCAATGGGCAATTAGCCTGGCCCTGGCCTGTGAAGCTCCATTTAAGAAGGATTCCCACCCTTGACCCCTCCTTTCTTTTTTATCTTGCCTTCTCCCCACCCTGCCAATTGGCACACTTCTCAACCCCTAACCCCTCCTCTCTCTCTCTCTCTCTCTCACTCTCTCTCTCTCTCTCTCTCTCTCTCTCTCTCTCTCTCGTCTCTCACTCGCTCGCTCTCTCTCTCCATAATCTCCACATGGGCCCAGTCTGAATGTTTCTCCATCACCATCCACAGCCACAACAGGGAACATGCGTTATCATAACATAGCATGGACTATGTCTTGGAGCAGCTGCTTGTCTCACTTCAGTGTCCAAGCTCTGTGGAACTGATGTTGCTTGGACCCGACAAGATGCTGACAGAGCAGAAGATAAAGTTAAATTTAGGGGGAAAATCTTTTCCTTAAGTCCTGGTAATTGAGGGAGGGGGAATACCAAGGCCAGGGAAAGGAAGTGATAGTACTTACCTAGAATGCATCTGACCTGTTCTGGGTGTATCCAGATTGACTCCCTGAAGCTTACAAGAATTTTTAAATTTACAAAATGTGATAGGTTTAGACACATTTGAAAGCAACCAAAGGGAATTTAAAATCCTGAGCTTGTGGCTATGATAATATAATGGTATAGTATATGGTTAGTACTCTGCCAGATTAACAGTTTATCAGAATTCCATCAGTTAATGTTAGGGTTATGAACAGTACCACAGCAAAAGAATGGAAATTTGAAACACATTTTATTCTTTTATACATCTCAAATTATTTTCTCCTTGTCTCCACTTAAGCTTTCACTTCTTTACAAAAATAAATCTTCAAGAACCTGTTCCTTCCCCATGGCATCACTTTGACACCCAGGAGACACAGGTGGTTGATAGCTGAGGGCAATTGATAGTAGAGTTGTATTGAAATCTGTTCTGTGAGTCTCCTTTTTGAGTCTTGGCGGGTGATGTGGATACCTCTGGGGTATTGTTTCTTAACACCAGGACACCTCTGGTAGTCTTTACACCTTCCAGCTCTGTAGCTAATGATTGGTAGTCCTGTATGTAACAACAGCCAATTAGTTGTTTGATTAGAGATTTTTGAATGTGTCATTGGAGATACCTAGAGAAGAAATTGAGGAAGCAGGGTGTGATTAGCAGAGAAAAGAAAACACAGAGGGGTCAGGAAGAAAAGCATCCACATCCATACGGGGTTTCCAGTTCTACAGAGTTGAGTACCATTGTGGAGTAAAGCCTCATTCTTCTGGAGTTGGGAACAAGGCAGTTAGTCTTGGGTGTCCTCTGAAACTTAGTAGAGCTGTGCCCTGTTGGGGTTGCTGTGTATGAAGAAAAATTATCTTGGGGGAGGGGTAAAGTGTTTAACATGGAATAAGTAAATCCAATGAGAGAGATCCTTAAACCTAGCAGCTGTGTGTTTGCGGGGGGGGGGGGGGTTTTACAAAAATTACTTTGAAGGAACCCTGCCATTTAGGAAAAAAATTATGAGGCATTATTCTAGAGAGAGAGAATGGCCCTGACCATGTGCCTCCCCTGTCCATCCCCAATCAATATTGGAAATCAGGCCCTGGATGATCTCTTGGAGTTTTTCATAGATAACTGATTTAAGGGAAGCCTTATGAAGACCAGACAGGAGGCAGGTTATAACTAGTCTCTAGAGAGAGTACCCCCTGGGGTATTATAGTCCCATAGGGGGTCCTGGTCAGAGACTGCCTCAGCCCTGACTGGGTATGCTGCATGTGCTCTAACATACACTCAAACTTGCCTTCGCTCCTCAGGAAGGTGAGACTATATGATTGGGTGATATATTGGAATTCTTTAATGAAAGAGGAAGAGTTAGACATATAAGACCTCAATTTTTTTTTCTACTTGAGAGAGTTTGATTAATGAGAAGGGGACATCTGGCAACCTCTCACAAAGGGAGAATGGTCACCAGGTTGGTTTGGGTAAGGAGGGATGGATGAGGGACCATAGAGGCTCCAGACTGAGTAACCAGAGGAGTGAAAGCAGGTGCAAGAGTCCATTAGCCCATTCCTGGAGAGGAGGAGGAAGGGGCTGGAGGAGCTGAAGGAGCAGCTGTATGTTGAGGTCGGAATAGTGGAGGGTTTGTTAGCAGAGTCCAGAGTAGTGGAGGTTCCTCTAGCTCAGACTGTACAGCTAGGAGGTCTTGAGTGGGTAAACAGGAAGTATAGAGAGAGGGTCTGGAGCTAAGGGAACGGAAGGCTTGAACATGATATACCTCTTTCTAGTTACCCAACCACTGGCAGAAGTTGGAAAATTCCTATATAATATTATGATCTAATCTGCCTTTAGGCAGCCATTTTGACTGGTTATCTATGGGATATTTGGGCAAGGGCTGACTGTAAAGGTGATGAGTTTAGAAGCTCTTAAGCCCTAAGCTAGAGGTTTGAGGTTTTGCAAAAGACATCCCAGAGGAGAGATTGGCCTTATATGTTGCTAGGCACAGTTTCCATGGGTGATGCAGAAAAAAAAAAAATACAAAAGCCTAGAATTTTTAGTGTCCCAAAAATTCAGGGAGGAGCAATTTGAGGAGGCACAGGCTGGCCAGTGTCTCCTCACTCAAAGGTCAGGAGCCCCAAGAGAGTCAGTCACATGGTTGCCTAGTACCAGAGCTTGTCTACAGAGCCAAGAAGCAAGAAACCATGGTCGAGAAGAAGACTCATTCATGGGGAATGCCTGGGGATGGTTGTCAGCCAAGGGAGCCAGCCATAGCCTTGAAGGATATTGCTGGGGGTTCCCCCACTTTCAAGGACACCAATGGAGAGCTAGATGCTCAACAGTAACTACTATGGGTCCAGAGAAATATTTACACTAACCAGGATAAGGGGAATGCACCAGTCCTTCAAGTGTTGAATCAAGAGGACCCAGGGGTCGGTGAATTGGAAAGTGAAACTGTTGTAGAAGGACATGGTACAGGTTTCCGAGAGCCTCTGGGCACCAGGAGGGTCTGCTGAGTTTTGCAGCATCTATGACGTAGTTTAATGTTGGTGAGGATGAATCACACCATATAACAAACTCATGTGGGAAGTTTTACTGAGAAAAGGGAAGGGGAGAGCTGCAGAGACCAGCCTCTGGTGAAGAGTCAGGTTGGGAGGTGGGGAATGATGGCAACTGAGGAAGCAGAGCTCACCTTTAAAGGAATTTAGTGCAAATGCACAGAGGCTAGATAGAGAGGGACACAGTGGCCGTAGGACCCTAGGCTGGCCAGGTACTGCCTGAATGTTAGCAAGCACGTATGTAGGAGTGGTTGTGGTGGCTGATTTATTCTGCTAGGTCCCCAGGGGCAGGCTAGCATGTCTGCTTCTCAAATGCTGGGATTAAATGTGTGATGGCTATGGATTCCTTATAATAGTTATTCTTCTAGGATTGTCCTGGTTTTCATTTCCCCTTATCTTTTAGGGTTAGGTGTAAACTTTCTAGTATTTTTGAATGTGTGTCTATTATTCTTGCTGACTTATTTTGAATTTGTCCCATGGAAAATTTTAATAACCTAATCTTAATTAAGCATGATGCCAACTTGTCCATTATTTTATTATTTTTACGTGTTTTGCCTGTCTTGCCCGTGTGAGCTACATAAAACATAAAATTTGATGTCTCTGCTAAGTTTTGCTAGGTGTTGCAATTTCCATTCATGCCTACAATGACCAGATATCTTTGCCATTTATCTGACAGTGGTTTTTCCATTTCAATGACTAATGTGGGATTTCTTTTTATATGCAGTGGATAAAGGTACTGTCTTGGCCTATGGCAGGCATCTTAGAAGGAGAAATTGGAGCATATATGGGGGAAGGAAGGGGAAGTCAAAAGAGATACCATCCAGCTGCCTAAGAATCCACATATAAAAAGTAACACAGGTAAGCTGTGGGCCACGTGGCAAAGTGTCTGAGTCATTTTGGGAGCCTAAGCAGCAGTGGGCAGGTCCAAACCATAGGGCTAACCTGGACCAGAAACTTCCTATTACAAATGACCATATAGCTAGCTATACCATTGCACATATACCATGAATTAGAGAAGATAGAGATTTTTTCCTTCTGTTTTTCTAGTTGTCTTATAGACAATGGTGCTGGGCTGATTTTGTGGTTCCTTCCTCAATCAGTATTGGCCATTCTAGCCCCCAGTCTATAGGCTGTTGCCTTCCATTAGTTTTGATTCCATCAGTAGTTGATGAACCATCAACAAACCCTGAATTAACCAAACGTTGTGACCATTCCATTGATACCCAAAGTTCAATAGGTGCCTCTTTTGGGGTAGGGGTGAACTATTTAGGGATACACAATACCTTTCCTTCTATGGCTAAGCCTGAAAAGGATTCTGCCTTCAAAAGTATCCAATCCAGATGGTTGGTAATGACTGAGTATAAGGTCCTCCATGCCTATCAAAATGTTCAGATTTGTTTCTCAAAGAGAGAATATTTGTTTGCCATATATGGAAAACATTTTCAATAGAAACCAATAGGTGGATGTTGGTGGACACCTTTTTGTTTTATGAAGAGCCTCCAGTTGCCAATTCACCAACAAATATGATAGCCACAACTAGGGTATCATCTGGTTCAATATTGGTCAGGGTTGCTTGCACAGAGAAGACGTTACCTGCAGTCACAAAAACTGATCTTTGTTCCTGTCACCTTTGGAAATTAGCCACCTTCTAGTAACTCTGGAGGGTTTTTATAATAATCTGTAAAGATAGTATTCTCTAGTGTGCAAACATAACAATTCTTTATGTCAGAGTTTTGTCCCTGGGATGTGGGATTAAAGGTGTGTACCATCACCTTGTTCACTGTAACTCTAAAATTTAGAAAACAACTAATTTAAAGAGGTCCACCTGTCTCTTCTGGGATTAAAGGCATGGGCTCAAATATTTATCTTAGCTCCAAATCACTCCAGCTCTTAGAGATTTAGAAAACAAGTTTGAACTACAACAGTAACCTTTGAATTCACTTAAAATATTTTAACTCTCTTAACTGTGTTTTTAAGATCAAACAACCAGGGGCTGGAGAGATGGCTCAGCGGTTAAGAGCACCCTCTGCTCTTCCAGAGGACCCAGGTTCGATTCCCAGCACCCACATGGCAGCTAACAACTGTCTGTAGTTCCAGTTCCAGGCAA
>PVIH01010373.1:21375-75965 GCA_004025045.1 Sigmodon hispidus
AAAAAAAAAAAAAAAAAAAAAAAAAAAAAAAAAAAAAAAAAAGAAGAAAACTCAAAAGCTGATGTCCAAGATGACATGAGCCATGGGACAATCTATAGCCTAACTTCTAACACAGAATTAAGACATGCAGTTTGGGGCTGGAGAGATGGCTCAGTGGTTAAGAGCACCATCTGCTCTTCCAGAGGACCCGGGTTCGTTTCCCAGCACCCACATGGCAGCTCACAACTGTCTGTAGTTCCAGTTCCAGGCAAACACCAAGGCAAATAATTAAATAAAATAAAGAAGTTTAAAAAAAATAAAAAAAGACATGCAGTTTAAGAAAACCCATTTTTTTTTTGGGGGGGGGGACTCGAGAGATGCTCAGAGGTTAGGAGCACTGACTGTTCTTCCAGAGGACCTGAGTTCAATTCTCAGCATCCACATGGCAGCTAATTCCAAGATCTGACATGACACCCTACACAGTTATATATGCAGGCAAAACACCAATTCACATAAAGTAAATAAAAAAGATAAAAAAAAGAAAACCCATTTTTCATTTTATGCCAGTAAGGCAAATGTGCCCTTAGTACATTACCATTTGAAAACATTATTGTTTTATCTTTTCATGCCCAATCAAATGAAGGGCATTTGTGAGTCTTTGTAAGTTACTTTAGGCTGAATGACCAACCTTTCTGATGAACTATTGCCTCTCCTTATTCAGGAGGTCTCTCTTGTTCTAATCTTTATAAATCTTGATGGTGTCCACACATTTCTTCTGTGAAACACATACAAGAGATTTCCAAGGACTGGCTGATTCTCCAATATGTTGTGTATTTAGCTGCTCCTTTACCAGCTGTTCTAGTGCCTGTAATTTTTCTGATGACAAAGGCCATTGTTATACCCACAAAGGTTTGTCAGTTAACCATTTTTTAAAAAGATTTATTTATTTATTATACATTATACAGAAGAGGACACCAGATGTCAACATAGATACTTGTGAGTCACCATGTGGTTGCTGGGAATTGAACTCAGGACCTCTGGAAGAACAGTTGGTGCTCTTAACCTCTGAGCCATCTCTCCAGCCCTATTTATAAGTCTTTCTATGGCTTGTATCTTATCAATCTACTTTTCATATTTGGCACTAAAGACCACTACTATGGCTGACTATTAAGGATAAAATATGAATTATCAGAGTGATAGTAATTATAATGGATATTATGCCAATCTCAGTTAAGTCATTTATCTTTTCATTTCCTGCTTCTATTTTCAAGCCATCTAAAATACCATTATGTAGGGTCTCAACCTCTTCGTATTTTCTTCCAGGTGTCTTACCAAATCTGATGGCTTCTCAGTTTGTCCACAGCAGGCATGATTTCCTTTCCTTGTGGTCATGCCATTTGTTGAAACACAAACTATTGTTTTTAACAAAAATCCCAATCATTTAATTTTACCAATAAAGACTTGGGAGCCAGATGCTAGGGTTAATGCCTGCTAGCTCAGTAGCCAAGAAAGCACCCAGCTGACCTTTCTCCGCTGCTGACATCCAATAAAAGACCTTTTTCCTACACCACCATCTCAAACAAGACTCCTCCAACTCAATGTCCCTCCCTCCTACTTCCTGTGCTTCTCTGTTCTTCTTCCTGACTCCCTCTTACGTTCTCTGTCTTGTTTGTTTGTTTGTTTGTTTGTTTTGGGTTTCTTTTTTCTTATTCAGTTCAGGTCTTCTGGTTGTTTGCTTTACCTCTAGACCTATGGCTGACTTTATTTAATCTTGTTTACAATCAAGCAGACTATTCCTGGATTAAAGGTGTGTGCTAGGGCTAAGCCACACCACCAGAAACAGTTCTTTTTAGTAAATACTATTATCTTGAGGTCCACAGTGTGATCAATACTACCCAACAAAGAAGCCCAGGGGATGAGGGCTGGAGGTTCAGGTCCTAAAGCCACCTGTTAGGAACTTGGAAAGCAGACCTGTATTTATTAGCCCTGACAGGTCAAGAGCGCCAGTTACATAACACAGGACCCTGCTATCTCATTGTGCCTGTAACTGACTATATTTATTTATTTATTTATTTCCTCAAAGGCCATCAAGGTTGCCCTAGATGGCTACAGGGGCTAGGAGGATGAACAGATAGCACAAGAGTTGCAAGACAGTGCTCCATCCTATACTGTGGGGTTGGTGGCACATCACTATACATGTCTCCAGGGTTTGCTTGGGTGTGGTGGTGCAGGCATGTTAGTACTGGGGAGGCTGTGGCAAGACAATCAAAATTTCATTGTCAGCATGGACAGCTTCACCAGATTCTGTTCCAAAAACAAAGGGACTGAAGAAATGGCTCAATGTTTAAGAGTACTGCTGCTCAATCACAAGAACCAGAGTTCAAATCTCGGCATGTACATCAGTTCACTCAGAAATATTTATAACTTCAGTATTGAGAGAGCTAATACCCTCTTCCAGCCTCTGTGGGTACCTGCACCTAAGTGCCAGTGGTCTGGGGATATAGCTCAGTAGTGGAACATTTGCCTACCATGTGTAAGGTCATTCTCCCCAAACATCAAAAGCCCCCAAAGAAACCATGGGCTCTTCCTGCCCAACAACACACCTCATGAATGATGCTAACAAGAGGTACCAGCTGCAAGTAGACATATAAATGGGAACTGTGTTTCTCTGTAAACCTAAGACTGCTCCAGACATACTGACACATGCCTGTATTCCCAGCACTGGGGAGACCGTTGGGGAACAATCAAGTTCAATGCCTGCCTCAACTCATAGTGAGTTTAAAGTTATCTGGCCACCTGCAGCTGTCTCAAAAGGGCATAAGAAGTCTGTTAATGCCCATAGGATTCCACGAGCATGTGATGTCTTGGCATTGGTTATTTATGTGGGCAGCATCCCCTCCACACCCCTCATTCCTGGGCAGTTTTTCCCCTTGAGTTTCTCCTGCTGAAAACATAAATGTCTCCACATCCCACTTCCTCTGGAGCTCTGCCTCAAGGTCCCTTCCCCCTCCCACCACATCAGGTCATTCTCTCTTCTCCACATCTCCCCATCCCCTCCCTGGGCAGGCGGTCCCAAGGTCCCAATATTGCTCAGTTCAGCCTCCACTCTGGCAAATCCAATTTTCTCCCCCAACATCAAGACTGAGTCAGGTGTTCCTCTAGGGAGAGTGGGATCCAAGGAGTCAGTCCAAGGTGTTTCTGGGAGCTCTGCCTTCTAATGAACTTTCATTTTCAGCATTGTAGTTAGCCTCCTTAGTAACCTAATAACTTATTTATATATTATGTGAAAATAATACAGATTTTAAGATACAGACCTTACAGATGCCTGTTTTGCAGTAAAAAGGCAACCTAATACCAGAGCAGGCAAAGGAAACCCCAGACAGATCCCAATGCAGAGCAAGCAAAGAGAAACCCACACAGATCCAAATGCAGAGCAAACAGAGAGAACCCCAGACAGATCCCAATGCAGAGCAAGGAAAGACAAATCTGAGTAGGAGCAAACCTAGTTTTCATATAAATAGATAGATAGAGATAGATAGATAGATAGATAGACAGACAGATAGATAGATGAAGGAGAACCAGGCACAGTGATACATGTCTGTTATTCCAACACCTTAGAGGTATCCACAGGGTTGGCAATTCAGTTATCTTTGGATATATACCATGTCTGAGGCCAGCATGGGCTATGTGAAACCTTGACTAAAAATAAGAGGGGTAGGGGCACAAAGGATTTAAACAAATAGGGCATACAAAGTGGCCAGCAGCTCACATGCATAAGATGATCAGTTTCAGTGTTGGGAAAGTGCACCTCACACCATACTTGCTATTAAATTTAGAATGAAAAATGACTGTAAGTGAAGTCAGGTATGATGAAGTGCCCCCACAGTCCCAGCTGCTAAGTCTGAGGCAGGGAAAGGAAACTCACTTGAGCCTGGGAATTTAATACCTTGTCTTTCCAAGTTATTGCTGACAGCAGGAATGCAGATGCTACCTGTCAGGGGATTCCTTGCAAAAAAACTTGAGCCTCACATAGTATAAAACCTTCAGGGCTGGAGAGATGGCTCAGAGGTTAAGAGCACCAACTGTTCTTCCAGAGGACCTGAGTTCAATTCCCAGCAACCACATGGTGGCTCACAACCATCTATAATGACATCTGATACCCTTTTCTGTATACATAATAAATCTTTAACAAAACACTTCAACCTGGTGCATCTCAAATGGCCTGGAGAATTGACCTGCCTTCTCTGGATCCTCTCCAGGCCCAGCGTGAACTGTTTTTTCCTGGGATATACAATGAATCCACCCAATTATCCCTGCATCAAGCTGGGGTTTGCTCTCAAAGGTGAGCTGGCTACCACTGGTACCAAGCATCCCTATAGGACAAAGGCACGCCAGGATAAACAATGACACCACATCAATAATTCCAAATTTTATTTTCTTAAATTGATATGACATAATGAAACGCAAAAGGGATGGACTCACACAAAATTCATCTTAAAATAGACAGGGGCTGAGCACTGCTTTGGAGAGCAAGTTTGCTCATGCCACACAGACAGCCACACACACATACAGCCACCCAGGAGCCATGAGGAACCAGGTGGTGATAAGGACCCCTGCACCAGCCTCCCTGGTGGCTCTGGATTCCAGTTGGCCACAAAGCAATAAATACAACATGTTACATGCAAGGGAGGTCATGGGAGGAGACTAGTCATAAGGATCTGCTTTCTTGTATGCCCAAGCACAGTGGCAATATTTCAAGTATTGCAAAAAAAGAAAAAAGGAAAAAAGAAAGAAAGAAAAGTGTGTGTGTGGCCTGTAACTCTGAACACTGTTGGGGACAGCAGCCCCACATCTGCCTCGTGGACACTCAGATACTTTCAAGTACACATGGACAGAGCGGTGACAAAGAACAAACAGACCAGGGAGGCTGGGAAAGTGTTAGCGTGTGTCCACCCTGGAGCCTGGAAGACAAGCTTCAGCACAGATCCTGAAGGCCATCAAGCACAGGAGCCAAACTGACAGGAAAGCTCCACGGAGGACATTTTTGCATATGTTATTTTTTACCCACACCTGCCCACTGGATGGGGAGGCTGGCATCTGGGCACTGCCCTTTCTGCCATCTAACAGGGGGAGTTCATAGAGATAGCCAGTCACACACTCTCACATGCACACTACACTACAGCAGGTAGCCTCATCTCACCCTCAACCACACAGCTGGTGCCAGCTCTTCCATGGGAAACATCCAGAGCAATGCTCTACCTTCGCCACCCCCACCCTTCCAATACTTAAATATCTGAACTTTCCTTTTATAAAGAAAAACCAAGTTTGGAGGTGGGTGGGGTGACACATTTAGGAGTAAACTGTGGAAGTTCTGAGTTTAAAAAGCATGGTGCTTCACAATGACTGTCCCTAATGAACATTTAAACAGGAGGACTGTTTCTCCCCCTAGGAGGCAAGCCTGTGTTTTCCTCCAAAGACCAGACACAGGTGGAGGTGTACACTGGGCTATTTATACACGTAGACATGGTCTGCATCTATACAGCATCTTGGAGAGCAAGAGCCAGGAACGGGAGGCAGGTTTCCAGCAGTCTCAACTGCCGGCTGAGGTTCTCCAGTCTCTGTCTGCATAAAGTGCTCTGGTGACTTACAAAGCTGGGTGGGTAGCCTCAGAGGGAGAGGTTCCTAGAGAGATCAGGAGGCCAAAAGGCCACACTTTTTTTTTCCTGGACAAGCAATGGGGCAAGTGAGCTGTAAGAAAAAGCTCGCTTTGGCTTGGAGTCAGCAACAGTCTCAGGGTCTTGCTGGTCCACAGGGCTGCCTTGGGTTCAGCAGGTGGCAGATGCCCACACTCACCAGCCTACCACCCCTCAGTGCCACATATGTCTGCCAAGGGAGCCAGCTGGGAAGGATATGTTCAGAAACTCTTGTCCCAGTAGGCAAGGGAGCTGTCCCTGGCACTTTGACGTCCACCTACCAGCAGAGACTGGCAGCCTAGGAAGCAGAAGTTGCACCAGTCCACACAGATCTACCATGCAGCATCCCTGCTGGAGTTGGCTGGCAGCAGTCTCAGCACCATCAGATCAGTGTCAAGAAAGACAGTCAGCCAGGTCTCAGACCCTACTCTGAAGGGTGGCACAGGGAACTGGCTCCAAGGGCACAGCAGGCTGGTAGCAGGTGGTCAGGCACAGATGCCGCTCAGCAGGGCCGAGAGTCTCCGCTCGATGCACAGCTTGCCTGTGGAAGAGGGAGGATGAGGTGGAGAGGCCACACCCACTATGGCACTTAGGCTGCCAGGGAAAGGCACTCACACTTGGCAATGTTCTCAATGTCTGTCTGGTCTGTGAGCGTGTGCTGCAGCCCCTCCAGCAGTAGCAGAGCTTTGTGGTAGCGTGGTATGCAGCCCTCTCGGTGCTGGAACATCTCATCCAGGGCAGCAGATTGCACCTGTAGACAAAGGCAGAGCTGAGCAGGGCCAGGGTAAGGCAGAGTGGCCTCAATACGCAGCACACCATGTCTTGGCCCAAGCTCATTTGAACTGAACATAAAAGAATGGCTAATTATTAGCCAGATGGTGGTGGTGCATGCTTTTATTCCCAGCACTTGTGAGGCAGAAGAAGGAGAACCTAAAGGCCAGCTTGGTCTACAGAGTGAGTACAAGGACTGCCAGGAATACTTGGGGATGACTAAGGAATTAGCTACAGATGCTCATAGATCCAGGTGACTAGCCTGCATGGTGGCCACTGTGCTATGTTGGGCTGGATACAACAATCACACCCTACCCCAGGACTGTGGGCAGTGTGCAGAGCACTCACTCAGTATCATTCTCCACAAGGTCACTGCCACCTGAGAAAGTAGGACAGATAAGGGAGGCCAATTTATACTTAGTTACTTCCTTTGGCAGATGTGTTCTTCATATGTGAGGAATATTTGAATTATCTCAGGGTGTGGTCTTCACATAGAGGCTTTTTATGTTAGGTGAGGAAACTGAATCTCAGGGAGGGTGGCTTCCTGAACTGATAAGCTACACAGTGGACAGGTCACTATGCCAGTTCATGGGGAGCCCCCAGCATCAGAGACTTCCAGCACCTGACCTCACCCTAGGAACAATATCCCAAGTCCCACCAGACAAAGCAAACAGACTGCCCATACCATCTGTATGGCGTGGCTGAGGATAAGCCGCTCAGCGGTGACACCATGGATTCCATCCAGTAGGCGTTGTTTGTCCAAAAAGAAGCGCTGAAGCCGCAAACTGAGGCCCTGACAGGACACCACGCTGGCCTTATATAGCTCATTTAGTCTGCGTACCACTAGGGTGGAAGTGTCAGTCATTTCAGGCCCACAGAAGCATAGGACCCCCATAGAGGGCTGGAAAGCATGTGAGTAAAGGAGCATGTTCTACTTGGACAGGAGCTACAGCCCCAGCTTTCCCCAACCCTGTGTAGCAAGATCAATATCAGTCCCAAGCACCTCTGTCCTGGTAAACCCAGGTACTTACTCTATGCTCTGACCACAAGCCAGGCCCTATGTACCCATTCTGCCAACTGCCTTTTGGCATGGCCTAGGCTTACCCATGTGGCTTCACCTCCCCCCTTTCTCAGACTGGCTTGCTCACTCTCACCCCAGCACCACATCCCTGAACCCACATCCTCACCCTGCTTCACAGTAGATGAAAGGCAGAGCTTGCCAGCTCGAATCTGGTCAATAGCAGTCTGTAGTCCTGAGGATAGAAGCTCAGCCACCTTTAAGTACAGTACCAGCTGTTCTGCAAAGCTAGTTGGCAACAAACAGGTTAGAAGCAAGTCAGGAGCAGTAATGCCCAGGAGCAGCCTTCTTAGTCCCCAGGCACACCTACCCCCACTCTCGGCTCAACTGACTGATCTGGTCAGCCACCACACTTTCTTGAAGCTGGTACTCAGGGCCCCCAGCTGCCTCACTGGAACTGCCCTTCAGGGCTGCGATCTCTAGAACTTGCTGTGCAAACGCGAGCGTGAAGCGCAGACTGTGTAGGGTTTCCGTGTGTTCTTGCTAAGGAAGCAATAAAAGTCAGAGTCTGGGACACTCAAATGTATGCAGCAGGGTTAAACGTTCATCTGCCAAAGGGCACCTCTCTCCCAAGAATTAAGCAGGCAAGTTAGAAGGGAGCACCCATGCTTGTCACCTCCCCACAAGCCTCACCTCCATGAGGGTCTCTTCTGGGAGGTCAGGAGCCTCGAAGGTCACAGCCCCCTCCAAGTTGGCAGCAAGTGGGTCAGCAAGGCTACAGCAGTGGCCTGGGGCAGAAAGCTCAGGGGCCTCACCACAGGCCCCAGGTACTAAGTGGCGGGCAGAGGAAGAGCCGGCAGAGCCCAGGGAGCTGGAAGAGCCCACTGTAGGTAGATGGCTGGTAAGGGATACGCAGCACTCTTGATTCTCACCCTGTAATCTCTGGCTCTCTGAACTCCATCTCTAGAGTTCAGATGTGCCTCAGTTCACATTCCTCCTCATTCTGATGCTTTAATAGGGAACACAATAAGACAAAGGTGCCAGCACGCCTAGGGCTCCATCTTGGAGTACTCTAGCTCCCAACACTTAAACCCACATGTGCAAAACTGGGTGGTATAGGCAAGGCAACCACTGCCATCATTATGAAGTGGCAGGACCCCCATGGATCTATTGGCTTTTCAGGGCAGGTGGACATTGAGACCAGTCTTGGGCACCATCCCTGCTCCCTGTACATACTGGGAATGG
Source organism: Sigmodon hispidus (assembly GCA_004025045.1). Classification (NCBI taxonomy): domain Eukaryota; kingdom Metazoa; phylum Chordata; class Mammalia; order Rodentia; family Cricetidae; genus Sigmodon; species Sigmodon hispidus. The sequence goes on from PVIH01010373.1 coordinate 30,082, forward strand.
CACAGAGCAAGGGTTTACATTCAATCACCACCCCAACGTGCTGCTCTTACTTGTCATAGCCCTCACCTGAGAACATTCTGGCACGGGTGCCCTGGGGTGGGGTGGTGCCACTGGGTGGGGAGCCCACAGTGAATACCACAGGTGCTGGGCTGCTGGCTCCTCCAGCACGGGCTCCTGGATGCAGGGTCCCTCCAAAACCAGCAGAGGGAGCTAAAGAACAAGGTAAACTCAGGGACCAAGCTGGGGCCACACTCCCCACAACACTCCCACAGACCCCTCACATACCAATCTCCATAGGCTTCTCCTGCAAGCTATCAGTGCTGCCTGAGTCAGAAGGCTGTGTTCCAAATGCAGCCTTAAGCAGCAGATCCGTAAGACGGCTGGTGCTGAAGGACCTGAGGTGTCAGGAATGGGGAGGCAGTATGTCGGGAGGGCCTCTGGGCTCAGCAACTGGGACCCTGTTTCTTCACACAACCATACCTCAGGCTGGGCATAAGGAGCTATAATTCTCTAACCCACTTCATCTTTCAAACAAGGAAAACAGGCTGGACTGCAAGGGCCCACCACAAATACCCACTATCTGCCACATCTGGCAGCCAGCACACAGATGAAATGATAGGGAGGACAGCTCCTGAGCACAGCCCTCCCATCCCATCCCACTTACCGGCCAAAGGGGCCCCTGGTGTCTTCAGTAGGTCGCAGACCAGAGCCCAGCTGCTGGCCCTGAAAAGGACCTGCCTCTGAGAGGTCAGGCAGTGTGCGGTTCCGAGGGGGTGTCATTACTACACCTTGCCGAGCCAACAAGGTCAGCAAATTCTGAGAGCTAGGAACTTTGGGAAAGTCAAATGAAGGCCCAGCCTAGGGGGAAAAGGCAGCATTTAGAAGGTCCAATGGACTGGAAGAACCCACAGCTCAAGATGGGGCCCACTGAGGAAATTCATCCTCCAGATCAAGCACCAAGGACGTATGTACAGGCTCTTACAAAATGGAATGGCAGCTGCCCTGTCCCCTTTTTCCAAAAGGAAAGCTAAGACAAAGACACAGAACTACACAATGTCCCTAAGTGACAAACTGGACTTGTGACCCTTTTTGAGATGGTGTCCTACCAAACAGTCCATGCTAGCCTCAACATTCAGATCCTCCCCTAAACTGGGCATAAAGGTTTGTGCCATTGCCTTGTCTGAGGTTTCTCTCCTACACTCAAACCAGGCCCACTGATCTTAGTAAACACTTTGTGGTGTCACACTACCACAGGAAGCAGCCATGGCCCAGCAAAGAGACAGGGCTCAGGCTTTCTTCCCAAGGAAGAACTGCAGGGTCTATCAGGAAAGCCTTCAGTCCCCATCCTGTGAGGCTTTAGAAAGTAAAAGTGAGAAGCAATCCCTCTAAGAACCACAGCCTTCCAATTTCCCTTCCCTAACCTCCTGCTAGGCACCTCCAGGAAAGCAGCCTGGGGGTGAAACCCACAGGTGGCCAAGACACAGAGATAAGGTCTTTGCCCATCCCATCTCCTCCAGAGCTTGGTCCCTCCTAGAAGTTAGACCAGTCATTACCTTAGTAGGAGAGCCTAGGATAGGGGGCAGGGGACTCCGCTGTAGGAAGTCAGGCAGCTTAGGTGAGCCACGCAGTGGCCGGCAAGATTGTAGCCCTGGGCATGGCTGGGGTGCGCTGGCCTGGGGAGGGCTGAAGGTGGTTCCCAGTGGGTCTGTTGGGGGCTTGGGCAGCTTGGGGCGCACAACATGGAAGTCAGACAGGTTGGGGGCACTGTGCAGCCGGCAGCCCAGCCCAGAAGTCCGTGGAGAGTGCTCAGGCACAGAGGAGCCTGGGAACAGGGACACAGACCCTCAGCCAGAAACACTGGGAAAGTACCACACAAGGCACTGTCCCATTCTAGGTTTCTGTAATAACCATTCTGAACACCTCACTCCAATACAAGAACCCTTACAGCTACCTCAGGAAGTCTCCATGGGAGCAGAGACACAGAAGGGCTTAGCAATCTGTCCAAAACCGCACAACAGTGTAGTACAAGGAAAGTGAGTGGAAGGAGGCTTCCTTTGGGATACCAAGGTTGATGCTAGACTATTTCACAGTACTTCCTACCTACATTCCCCCTAAGAGTAGGAACTTCAACAGCAGGAAGGAGACCCCAAGTAAGGTAAGCTATCCTTCATGCCTACTCTACAGACACTCAGGCCAGGGGCTGTGCCCACACCTACCTGGTCGTGGTGACCTGCCAGCTCGCATATCAGCTCCCTGTGGTGAGGGCACTCTGCTCCAGCCAGGGCGCTCAGGGATGGTTCCCACTGGTAGGGAAAGGGTGGCTAGATCAGACCACACATAGTAAATAGAGAGGTTGTCATACCCACTCCACCTACCCACAAATGAGAAAGGAATGCCCACCAGTTCTCATCCCCATATAGACTTACCTTGGGGAGAGGGTGTATAGGGACGGCCACCTCCTAATGATAGCTTCCTGGCCAACATGGCTCCATCAGTGTGGGAAGGGGGTGATGGGCTGGCCCGAGTGAAGCCCAGGGGGCTAGTGCTACCTGACCTTCGGATGGCAGAGGACCTGCACAGAGCAGGGTACATGAGGTCTAATTGACATCACTGAGGGCCCCTTGAAGTTACTGTTTTTCCTTGGCTATTCTGGCTTACAGGCATTGCAACTGCTAACCCAAGTTGCCTTCTGTAGCTTACAAGAAACACTCATTTAACCCCTAACATTTACTCTAGTCTACCAAACAGTTTGCCAACAAGATAAGATTGGTTTCATGAGCTCAGAAGCCCCAGTAGTTACAAGAAGTCTAAAATACCATGACTGTCCACAGGACAGCTGTGCAGGACTCTAAAGTCAGGGACACTAACCGGGCTGTCTGGTGCTGAGTGGGTGATTGTAAATTCTGCTCGATGCGCTGGTAGTTGTGCACCTGAGTGGGGACAGGAATGGGGACCGAGGCGCCATACCTGTTGCTGGAGAAAGGGCCAGGCCGGCTGTGGAGAAAGGGTAACCACTGTAGACAGCACTGAAGAGAGGCTCAGGCCCAGACACATTTGAGTAGAGAGATCTCACCCTTGCTGAGGCCTGAAGAGCAGGCTTTCACACTGTACCCACCCAACACTGTGTCTGTGTGACCCCCACATGTGTTGCCTATAACCTAATCTAGAGAAGGTCCTGTAGGCAGTATCCTCAGCTGATCCCCTCATCAATCCAGCCACATAACAGCCTTTCAGTGGGACATCCATATTGCCATGTCTGGCCAAATCTGATTGAATACAGGAATCTTTAAGCACAACAGATCTTGCCAAGAAGGGTAGGCATAATGCTGAGGGTCACTAGTGTCCACCTATGCTTACCCAGAGGGGCTGGGAGAACTGCTGCAGGTTGGAGAGGGAGATGGGGTGCGACCATGGCTCTCTAGACCAGCAGAGGCAACCAGTGAGCTCCTGGTGACAGAAGGGACAGGCAGACACCTTTAGATCGATGCATCAACACACTAAACTCCCTCATCACTAGGCTTCCCTAAGGGGGCCCAGCAGCTTTACTCCTTCCAAAATGGCCCATTCCAGGCCAAGACTGCCTACCCCAAAGGCCTAATAATAAATCCATGAGCAGAGGTCAAGATACACTTACCCACTACACAGGAGGCTGTCAGGTGGGGGCTTGGCACTGGCTGCCTCAGCTACTAGGTCACCTGTGGAAGAAGAAAGCATCTGACCAAGAAGTCCCTGCCCTCCTTGGCTCTCCTAACCCTCTCTGACTCTCTGGGAAGTGCAGTAAACTTGCCAATACAGTGGTTTTGTGGGTCTCAGTGCAAGGATAGTCTATTCCAAGGACAAAAGTGGACAATGGGGTGGCAGCCCTTCTGAGCCACCTCTGTGCTGTATATACACCACATGGACCGTCCATGTCCCCTTTTTATACTCTGGAACCTGGGTATAGGGCTCTCCAGACACACCTAGAAACCCATTTCAATTGCCCATAGGGAGTCAGGTCTGAACTCCATGCCCACATGCATGTGAATGTACCCAGTTGCCTGACACACCCTTATACTTGCCCCCCTCCCCCTCAAAACAAACAAACAAACAAACTGTGAGTTTGCCTGCCTGTGTAGTGGGACCTGACCTGGAAACTGGGCTGGGACCATGACAAAGTCATCTGTGTCACAGGAGTCTTTACTGCTGCCACCAGAGTCCCGAGAGCCCTGAAGAAAGCCAGCAGTGTCGGCGGGGGAGGTAAGGGTCTTCTGCAGCTGTGGCATCTCCCCCAGGGACTGCAGAACAGAGAAGGGTTAGTGAACTAGCTCACAGGCAATCAATTTCTCCAAGAGCTCAGGTCCACTGTGCTAAGCAAAAAGGACTAGGGTTGGACATTCTCTGCAGCACAGCAGAGCCTGCTCTTTCTTTGTCAAGATTTGTTTATTATCTATACAGTATTGTGCATGCATGTAAGCTTGAAGGCCAAAAGAGGGTACCAGATCTCATTATGGGTGGTTGTGAGCCACCATGTAGTTGTTAGGTACTGAACTCAGGACCTCTGGAAGAGCAGCCTGTGCTCTTCTGAGCCATCTCTTCTTCTGTGCTCTTAACTTCTGAGCCATCTCTCCTGCCCTCTCTGGGTTAGTAAGTATTAGGAGTTTATACACATACTGCCTGGGAACCTGCAGCTCCTAGCCATTTATGAAGAATCCACTTCTGGGACAGTGTTCACCAACCATCACTCTTCACCCCACCTCTCCATTTCTACACAGTAACAAACCAAAGGACATAGAATAGAGGTAGTGTCCCTATGAGGAAGCTGCCACTACAAACCAGCACCAAGCAGTATAGCACTAATTCTGGTTGTTATTAAATGAAACTGAGAGCCAGATTATTGGGGAAAAGCTGGAATATCAGAGAGAGGAAACAGACTACAGTCAAATCTCACCCAGCTGTCTTCCAGTTTCCTCAGTCTCACTCCTCACTTCTAAAGAATAAATCTGTCTTCCTACACCTGCCTTAAATACCTTCTTCCTCAGTTATTTTACTTCCGGGCTAAGATTAAAGGTGTGAGCTACTACTATTTGGTAGTTAGGCCCTTGAACTTACAGAAACACACAAAGATCTGTATCTGGAGTTATGGGATTAAAGGAGTAGGTTTCCAGTGCTAGGATTAAAAGTGTGAGTTACCACTCTCTGACCCTCTTGGATTGACTGTGGCTCTGTTTTCTGATATTCCAGGCTGGTTTTATTAAATAAATAACATCACCACAAAGCAGGCACCATTAGAAACAACTCCAGACTCCCAGAGAGGTGACAATGCTTGGCACAGCTGTAGGCATACTTTTCATAGAATGAACACCATACCTCTAGAGGGAGCCCCCACCATAGACACAGACTGCAGAACCTGCTCCCAGTTATGGTAGAGCCTAGTTGCTGAGCCAAACCCAGTCACTAGCTTATTACTGCTCAACCAGACAGTAATAGATAGGGCTCAAGCCCCACATGGGCATGGCCAACAGACTTGGCACTGTCATGGAGCATGAGAAGGGAATCTCTTCCCTAGTCATACAGGACTCAGGCTACACATGTTTAAAGAATGTAAGGTCCAGAGGCAGCTAGATCTATCTCTGCACACCGATCACTATGCATTCCATAACTCAACAAAGACCAAAGAAGCCAACTCACCGGCGGGGAGGCCAGGTGTGATGCAGAGCTGCTGCTAGAGCTGCTGCCAGACCCTGAGCTTGGATACGAGGGTACAGGCACGGGTGGGGCTGCAAGAGGAATGTGAGTCAGTATGCATACTCCTGGACCCCACTACAGCTCTGGAGATGTGGCTGCCTTTAACTGGCCCAAGTACTTACTCCAGGTCTCACCACAGAGACAAACAGCCAGCATCAGGCTACACCACTCAGGACTGGTACCCCCAGTGCCAACCCTTATGACACCAGAGCCACCCAGGCATACATGACCTTGAAGCAGAGAACTGACACCCTAGTTTCCCAAGGTGTCCCCCCAAAGTGGCAGGTGGCACCTACAGACATTGGGGAACATGTCACAAGCCCTGTCTGTGCCCAAGACCCCCAGAGACTCACACTTCTTGATGGTGGTGCTGGCATCTAAGAAAGGATGGTGGAAAAATTCATCTGTGAATAAAAAGAGTGAATTATCTTTTTTTAAAAAAGATTTATTTATTATGTATATATACAGAAGAGGGTATCAGATCTCGTAGATGGTTGTGAGCCACCATGTGGTTGCTGGGAATTGAACTCAGGACCTCTGGAAGAATAGTCAGTGCTCTTAACCTCTGGAGTGAATTATCTTGATGTCTCTGACCACAGAGCCCTGGATGTCAAGGCCAGGACCCAGCTACTGAGGCAGAGTCAGGGCCCCAGATGGTGGCTCCTGAGAATATATAACCCCCATTTCAGTGGGATTTAGTCTGCTGGCCATGCTGAGGTTAGGAGTAGCCCAATGCACTGTGGTCCTGGAGGCTGACAGTAGATGGTAGGCCATGGGTGCCTGGATGCTCACTAGAGCCAGCTAACGTAAGGGTAGCCAGGGGTAATATCCTAGATCAAGCAGGGTGGCTAAGGGTGCAGGGTGCCAGATGGCCTGTGCTCACCAAAGTCCATGCGGTCCTTATGGTTGCGCTGCAACAGAGCCAGAAGCAGCTGCCGCAGAGGAGCGGATGTCTCCCTTGGGATGCTGAGAGAAAGAAAGGAGGGGTTTGAGGGTTAACTTGTGGGGTACAGGGTATACCTGCCCTGGGAAATATAGAGGGTTGCTTACGCAGGGATTAGTGTCTTGTTTTTCTCATAAAAGAGGCGCAGGTCCTGAGGGCTACTGGCCTGTTGGGATAACAGTGAAAAAGTTCAGTCCTGCAAAGTACCTGCTACCTCAGAGCCCTGCCACCTACCTAGCCTAGCCTTTCAGTTGCCTTTGTCCCCAGCCATCCATGGCAAGAACCATTGGGCAGCTCATGTGCCATGTGCACAAGGATAAGGGGAAGGCAGATGGGTTAGAGGGAGCCACCAGATGCTCCAACTGAGAAAGGAATGGCCAGAGCTGGGTGTATATATATATTCCAGGGCTGATGAGGGTATATGAGCACCTGTTGGGGACACATCTGGGAGGCTCATGGGGTTGACATCCCAATAACAGAGAGTGAGTGGGGTTAGCTCCTAATCTTAATAGTCAAATGTTGGCAAGTAGGAACTGTCAGGCCGATCAGCTTAGGGTCACTACAGGCATCAATACCATGTCTTGTCAAGGCAGAAACAGCCATGGGTTCTCAAATTCCCCTTGATGCAGACTTCGCTTCCAGGTTTGGGCTACCTATACTTGGACTAACAGCTGCTTTAGGGAGGAGCAAGGTGGCTGAAAGGTCCATATTGAGATATGACTGACCTCTGATGGGGTCATAGCAGAGGAGACCTTAACATACCAAGCAGACGTATGGCCCAAGCCCTAGATAAAAGGACTATTCTGCTAGGCAGAAGTACCTGTGTGGCAGAGATCAGAGATGACTGGGCAGCTAGCTACCTGACTCTTAAGGAAATGCAGTGTTTTGGTGACCCCAAGAACAGGGTATGGCAAGAGCTTTCACCTAGAGGACACAGAACAGCCTATAACCTCAAACTGATTCCCCATCTACCAACCCTGTATTCTTCCATGCTGGAGACACCACCCTCCCTAAACTGACCACTACCCTTTAGGGGGCAGTGGCTTTGGAAGCTCACTAAAACCTTACCTGAAAGGGAGCCTTTCCTGTCAGACACTGGTAGACGATGGTGCCAATGCTCCATAGGTCAGCCTTCCCATCATAGTGCTGGGACATAATGACCTCAGGGGCCTACAGGGTGACAACACAGATCAGCACTACTGTACAGTAGTAACATGCAATAACCAATAACAGGTGCCAAGCACCAGCCAATTGGAGCAGACATCTGTTGGGTATCAAACAACAACCAACCAATCTGACATGACAAAATGGTACTGCTACTCTGTCTGCAACCCAAGATGAGGCCATAGGTGACCTTTGGGGGGGTTCTGCCATTCCTAAAAAGGGTCTCAGGCTGATACCACCCCTGCCCTGCCCTGTAGTCCTGGACCATGAGTGGACACCCACCATGTACATAGGAGAACCACAGAGTGTGGCTGCCATCATGTTGCTCTGAAGATACCGGGCGAATCCAAAGTCGGCTGCAGGAGAAACACTCAAATTATCTGAGCTGAAATAGCTCTGGGCAGGGTCCCCTGCTGCAATCTCTCAGGGAGCCACCACCCCAACAGGTCTCACCAATCTTGACTCGGATGTTACTAGGATTGGCACGGCGACCCCCGGGATTAGACAGCAGAATGTTCTGGGGCTTCAAATCGCGGTGAATGATGCCCTTGCTGTGTAACAATTGCATGGCTCCAGCAATCTGCTGTAGGAACAGCCTGACAGTGTCTTCACTCAATGTGCGCATGGCTATAAGAAAAGGAAGGCTCAGGGGACTTGGAACATCATGGTCTTGAGTGTACATGGCTGTGTGGAGAGACAAGCTCAGGAGCTCAGCACGAATTACTCCCCAGGCTCTTCAGCACACATTGCCAACACACTCTGCAAGCACTGGGCACCAAGGCCAACATGTCTTACAACCTCCAGAAGAAAGAAGACGGTCCTTTCTTATTTCAACCCCAAAGTCCACCTGCCCCTCTTCCCCACATATCCACACCAACCCCTAACAGCTAGCTCCTAGTGCTTCTGAGCACTCTGCTCTTCTTGGTCTCTACTCCAGTGACATCCTATAATCTTCCACATCCCTGTGGCAGGTAATCAATCACTAGGCTTTGTCCCTAGTTCTGCAATAGGTCTTTTGCCCCCTAGTCCTCAGTGGTCTTCACTGTGTATGTGAAAATGGGGACAGAGAACAGAGAGATGGCTCAGCTGTTAAGAGCACTTGCTCTTCTTGTAGAGAACTTGGGTTTGGTTTCCATCACCCACATGGTTGCTCCAATCCCGGAGCTCCAGAACCCTCTGTCAGGTGCCAGGCATGAATGTGGTCCACATACATACAGATACATACAGGCTGGAGAGATGGCTCAGTGGTTAAGAGCACTGACTGTTATTCCATAGGACCTGAGTTCGATTCCCAGCACCCACATGGCAGCTAACAACTGTCTGTAATTCCAAGATCTGACACCCTTACACAGTTATACATGCAGGCAAAACACCAATTCACATAAAACAAAAATAAATATTAAAAAACCTCATATACATAAAAACAAATTAAAAGTTTTTTGTTTGTTGATTTGTTTTTTTCTTTCAAGACAAGGTTTCACTGTGTAGCCTTGACTGCCCTGGAACTATTCTGTAGATCAGGCTGGCCTTGTACTCACAGAGATAGCCTGCCACCCCCAAAAGGTGTGCACCACCACTGCCCAGATTTGTTTGTATTATTTAAAAAAAAAAAAAAAAAAAAACTTAGCCAGGTGGTAGTGGTGCACACCTATATTAATTCCAGCAGCAGAAGCAGGCAGATTTCTATGAGTTGGAGACCAGCCTGGTCCAGACAAAGTTCCAGGACAGCTAGGGCTACACAGTAAATCCCTGTCTCATAAACAAACAGATGAAAATGGTGAGTATCTCTATACTCAGGCTGGACTGAGCACAGGCTTCACTGATAATAGCTAAGTGTAGAGATGTCAGATAGCCAGCAAACTCCCTCCCAGGTAGGTAACCAGGTCTGAAAAGGAGGAGTGCAAGGACCACCCATCCAGAGCAGACTCCAAAGCATGTACACCTTGGCACATACCAACAGAACAAACATCACTTCCCATCCAAACCTTTTTGGTAGGACACCTGTTCAGGGATCCTGAAGGAGCTCAAGCACATACATGCATAGGAGTCTGTGAGTGAGCACTTGAGACTCTGGGTCACTCCTGTACTGCCCTGCTCACCCTTTCCTCCTCCACAGACAGGTGACATTTGAGGCTGGTCTAGGGCCAACCTAACACCTGTGGAGCCTGGAAACTTGCCAGGAACCACCCAGCTACTGAAGGTCATGGGTACAGCATGCTGCCCCAATAGACAAGAGCAAATACTGGGCTGGCAAAGCCAAGCACGGCTCAGTCACGTGAACTTGAGCATGCAAGAGCTGACAGGCCACTGCATCTAAGGTCAGGAGCCTAAGGACAGTATCCCAACATGCACCACAGCTGACTCATCCCAGCAGAGCTCGAAGGGCCCTCCTAGACCCAGGGTCTACTCTGATGGCTCAATAAGAAGCCAGTGTCCAAGTCTGCGGTGGTGTCCAGAGGCTCCAGCAGAGGGAGGACCCAAAGAACAGAAGGCTGCTCTAAATGCCTGTGTCCTTCTGGGAATGCTCAGGAGGTTTGCTAGGAGGTGCTCAGGTCCCTGGAGTCCTCACTCTTAAAGAAGACTGAGTGACTGTCACTTCTTTCTCTTTCTGAGACAGAAGGCATATCCGCAGGGGCTTCTTTGAGCCATCAATCCCTATGGTTTCCTGTTTTGTGTTTGGAAAGGTGAAGCATTCTGAATTACAGTCATGGACAGCCATTGCATCCTTCCAGGCCTTGGGCCAAGGTCCCTGCACTGTCACCACTTGCCTCTCTCAGACCCTCTGAGCACTCCAGCCCCTTCACTCAGGTCATCACAACCCACCCACCTGCGGTCTTCCCGTGGGTCGTGAGCTCTCCTGATACCTGAAGCTTCCTTGCTCTGCTGGGAGCACTTTCCTTATTAGTCTGTACCCACCAGACACTCACACAGAGATCTTGGCTCAGTGTCACACATGCACTAAAGCTGCTCCCTGGCCTACCATGACAACCATATACCTCCTTCTATTTTGTGCCTCCAAGTACTTGCTCTGACCCATCTGCCCTGCTTGTGTACTTGTCCCCACCAAATAGCAGAATCTCACTATTCAGCTTGAGCCACCCAATCCTGCATGTGGGAAACACTCCATAAATAGCTGAGGGTGGTAAAGCCTAAGGGCCTGAAAGTAGTATCCTCCCTTCTATACAGCCCCAAAACAGGAGATGATGAGAAGGATTATGCCACAAACAAACGGGGGCAAATCAAGCTGACAGCATCTTAGGCTAGCAACGGTGCCCAGCTGGGGTGTGCCTACTCACTGTGCAGATAGTCAGCCAGGTCTCCACCATTACAATACTGCAAAAGACCAGGGACACACAGTCAGAACACAGTCAAAGACCCTTCAGCCTTAACCAGACTCCTTAACCCCATACCTATTCCTTGGACCTGTTCAATACAGGTATCCCAAAATCCCAGCTAGGAATGTCAATAGTGCATGCTTATAACCACCCCCCAATCCCTCTGCCCACCCTTCTTGGCCCTGTGCTTGCTCTGGTCCCATGGGAACGTACCTCCATGACCAGGTAGACAGAATTGGCCATTTCCTGTAAGACAGAACAAGCCACTTGAGATGGGAAGACTACCTTGCATATTATCTCATTGGACAATACTTGGAAGAGGTCTTGGTGTTTGGGATCATAGGCACTTTCAATATGTCATCTACCTACAAGGCTTGAGGCAGAGAACATGGCCAGGCCTAGGTGTCCTCTGTGGCCAAGACTCAATCTAGTAGACAGGACATTTTAGCTAGTGACTTGGGGAATGGGTACTTGTTTCATGGTCATACTAAATATGACCTCAATGTCTCAGACCCCAGATCTGAGAATCTACTTAAGATTCAGAGTAGAAAAAGGCTGCCGTACACATGGACCACTACCTATGAAGATGACTCCGGTCCGAAGAGCCGACCTTGATCCTTAGAGGCTCTAGAACTGCTCTGCTCCCAGCTCTGGAATCCACACTACAAACAGATTACAGGCTGGTTCATTCTGTCAGCTGAGTCGGCAACAAGGAGGCCTCCAGCTGTCCTGTCCTGCTGCCCTGAGGTGCTTTAGAGGCTAACAGACTCTCTCAGCAGGAGGCATCATGGTCTCCTTCCTCCACTGACCTCTCTCAAGTTCAGACAGACTCACCTGGGTACCAGTATGTTCTTGTGTCTAATCAAGACCCCAAGGATAACTCAGCCTTAAATAGGGGACCACTCATCTGACAGGGCCAAGCCCCAAACTGTGGTGCCGCCCATGGCAAATCATTCTTCAAAGCTGTAACAGCAACCACTCTCACCTGTTTCATTGACAAGAAACTTGGGACCTAGGGGTATCAAGCCAGTCAGGCTGGGTCTAAGTAACCTGCAATTCTTTCTGCAGGCAGCATGATCCCGGCAGTGTAGGCTGCCAGCTGGGTGGAGCAGGCCTTAGGAACCACAGGAAAAAGGCCCTCCCTCCTATAGCCCGCAGCAAAAAACAAAGGCCACACCCCATTCCCACAGCACGCAAAGAGGATTCCACTCCCTGATCCTCAGGAACTCAGCTAGAGATGGAGAGATACAGGAGGTTTCTCAAATCTCTGCCAGGGCCTGTGCCAAGGAGGGGACTGCAGAAAGAACCTTTCTGATAGCCTGTGAGGGCTGGATGGAACAGACACCCTAGGCCCCAGATGGTCACCTGCTCCACAAGTCAGCTACCCCAGATGTGTACTCACAGTCCAGGAACTCCCCACTTCTACCCAGCCTCCCAGGTCCTATGAGTAATGCTTATACATAAATACTCAATGAGTGACAGGCAAAACATCTGAACACCTGAGATGTGAATGTGCTCCAAAACTGCTCAGGCAGCCCAGCTGTCCCATGACAGTGTGCTCCCAAGACTGACAAACTGGGTGTAGGGCAGGTGAGAGGCTATTCACAAATACAGGCCAAGACTGCTTCATCAAGGCCTCTATGCCCAAGACCCCAAATCCCTGCCCTAGATGAGGAGGCCTGGCTTGGCCCCATTTGGCTCCACTCCCACCTTTCTCTGTCTTCCAGACCAGCTGCAGGAGAAAGATAGTCTGGGGCAGGTGATGCTCTGTAGAGTCCCCAGTCTTCACCACAAAGGAAGGCTCAGAGGAACAACCAAGAAGGCAGTTAGGTTAGAGGCCCAGGATGGAGGGACAGGGACCAGGAAAGAGGAACAAAGTCTAGGTAGGATGGGACCAAAATGAAGGAACAGCCTGAGGAGGCCCTTTCAGCTTGACTAACGTGAGAGCTAGGAGGGCTCAGGGCACAGCAAAGGTGGCAGAGATAAGGACCCACAAATAGCCACTGCAGCACATACCCTGCTCCTTCTGTATCAGAGGGCCTGTCTCCGCAGCTTCAGTTTGCAGCCCGTGCGAGGGAGGCTGCTGGGGCCACTTGCTGCGGAAAACATACATGGGAGGGTAGCAGGTAGGCGCCCAGGCCTACCCTTATCATTAGCACTGATCCTGGGGCATGATCTCTCCCAGAGCCCCAAACTCATTCACCCACCCAGGACAAGCAGGGACAAGGACAAGGACAGACAAAAGATCTGGAAAGACAAAGTGGGATACCACCTTCAGAGCTATAAACTCAGGATTCTCAACCAGGGCTCGTGACAACTAGCTGTCAGCTTCCCCAAGTCTATTCTCTCTCACATACAGCCTCCTGGAGACAGAACTGCAGGTGAACCACAGGACTCAGCATCTGCATCCCTAGACCCTGCTCAGCCTTTCCTAGAAGGTGGTCTTAATACAGACCCAGAAGTGCTCAGGGTAGAGTGGAGTCAACTTCAATTCACAGCAGCCAGCTTGTTGCTGTACTCTGACCTGCTACTGCCCCCAAAGAACAAGCTTCCATCTTAAGTGAGGGCTTCCACAGACCTGAGCTGTGGCTTTAGTCCTCCACGGGTAACACCATCTTGGCAAAACCTCTCAGACTTCTCCTTATACTCTTTCCTGCCTCTGTGCTTGACTTTGCTGAGCCCCACAGAATAACAGGCACAAGATGTTCCCCCAGCCAGTTTCACAAATGAGCAAGCCAAGGCCCAAGAAACCAAGAGACATGCCCAGCTCTGTGGAGCAGCAGGGCTCGCCCAGGCAGGCATATTCCATCTCCCTGCTAAACCAATACCCAGCCAGTCCCAATCAAGTTGGAACTCTACTGCCAGCCTCCAGAGCTGGGCCAGGCTGTCTGTAGCCTGGAGGGAGGTGAGGTAAACCAAAGCAAGGGCCTCCAGGCAAGAGCTTTTAAAGGGAACAGCCCACCCAGACTTGTCCCCCTCCATTAAGAGGAGGCTACCCTCCCTAGGAAAAGGGGTAGAAGGCAGAGGCAAAGCACAGCCACAGCAGTCACTACTGTCCTGTCCTAACCACTTTGAGCTCACCCAGAACCACCTCTCCAGCCTCTGCTCTGCTCAATTGGTTTCTACAAGCTCTAGGGGCCAGCAAGACCCTCAGGAACTTCAAAGGCCAAGAATGCTTCCCCAGCACACATTCCAGGATACTGAGCAGACAGACAGCAGCCCTTTTCAGAAATGGCTTTCCTATCATAATCTCCCACGGGGTAGCAGGCAGTTTCACCATGATGGGGAATGAATGACCTAGGTTCCCAATGCTGCCACTCTCAGTCAGCTTCCATCACTTAGCCCTCATGAAGAGAGGAAGGTGGCAGAGGGTGGCCAGTGGACAAGTTACAGCTGACAGCAGGGCAAAGCAAATCCTGGAGACAGGCACCTCTCTGCTGAGCTTCCCTCCCTGAGCACAGAAACTCACAGGGCAAAAGAAAACTAAAGAGGGAGAACAGAATCAACACTCCTCTAGGAGCTAGGCCTGCTAATCTTAGGCATGCACTGCTAGCACAAGAGTCCAGCATCCTGGGAAGCTGCACGGGCATCTGGGCACGTAGGAGGCTGCCCCGCCCCAGACACTGAGATATTTTGCTTAATAGGATCCCAGCTCTCCACCCTCTGCCTGCTCTACTCTGGTCTGGTGATCTCAAGCTGGGTCTGGCAGGCGGGTGACATCCACTGACCCAATTAACTCTTGAGGAGCCAGGAAGGAGCTGGCAAGGCTATAGCCACAGAAAATGCTGAATTCTTCTGGACAGGTGACAGAAGAAGGCTGGCTCATAGTACCAGAAGGTAAGGAGGGTCCACTCTACCTCACTAGGCTCCTCCAGCAGTCACTCTTAGAGGCTGGCCTCTTAGAGGAGGCACCCATGTGTCCAGGTAGGTCCCTAAGCCTATTGCCATTCATCAATAGCAATGGATAGTCAGACCCCCTCTCTGAGAAGCCACAAATAGTGCAGGAGAACAGAGTGGACCCTTGAGAATACAATTCCATATAGTTCCTCTCCAGGACCACACAATGTAATCTACTATAGCAATTCTGATTACCACTGATAGTACAGTCAGAAAAGTGACTGACTCCTCTGCAAAAGACAGAAAGCTCCCTTCAATAGAAAGTCAGTCTACTTGCATGATGTACACAGGAGCCACACCGAGCAAGGACGGAAGGGCAAGCAGCCTCTAGAACACGGCATCTATCCTACACTGCCTGCCATGGAGTTTATGGTGTATTTCATCAGCCTTGCAACCTCTTTATTCTTATGTTATCCTCAATTCAAAAGGAGTCCATCACCAAGCCTGACAACCTGAGTTTGATTCCTGGGTGGGACACATCTGATATAGACACCAACTTCCGCCAGATTATGCTGTTTTTCTTCTACGTCTGCCCACACACATATACAAAATAAATAAAAATTGAAAACTAGTTTTTAGTGGCTTTTGAATAACTAGTTTCCACACCCCTGTGACATGTGCCTCCCTCAATTCTTGGTACAACATCAATTCCCATGTTTAGACTTAAAAAGATAAAGAGAGGAGGGGGTTAGGGACCTGGAGAGATGGCTCATCAGTTAAGATCACTGGTTGCTCTTGCAGAGAACCTGGATTTGATTTAGAACACCCAAATGATGGCTTAAATTGCCTATAACTCCAAGGGGTCCAACCCTCAGATGGCTTCAGTGGGCACTGCACACACATGATACACTTATGTACGTGCAGGGAAAACACAAACAAAATAAAAACAAATGGGAGGCCCAGCAAGACGGCCCTGTGGATAATGCTGCCTACTCCAAACCTAACAACCTGGAGTCCCCAGAACCATCATGGAAGGAAAAAGAATCATCTCCAAAGCTGTCCTGACTTCCACATAGGCACTGTGACAATGTGACACATGCATGCCCCATCTCATAACATACACAAAGGTTAAAAAAAGGTTTTAAATAAAGAGATGGGGCTGGAGAAATGGCTCAGTGTTTAACAGCACTAGCTGCTCTTCCAGAGAACCAAGCATTGATTTCCAGCTCACACATCACAACCATCTGTAATTCCAGTTCCAGGATATTCAACAACCTCTTCTGGTAAAGACAGACACCAGACATGTAGATGTCAAAATAATTTAAAATAAAAATGAAGGCATGGTTGTACACAATTGTAGAATGTCTACCTAGTAGATTGAGGTAGGAGGATCACAATTCAACTAAAAATTCAGCTAAAAACCAAAACCCAGTCTGAAAGCTAAATATGTTGACTGGTGTAAGCCTTTATGTTGACTGGTGTAAGCCTTTAATCGTGAGGAAGGAGGAGGAGGGAGATCAGAAATTCAAGGAGTTTACGGCTAGCCTTGGGCTACAGGAGACCCCTATTCAAAGACAAAGAGCTGGGTGTGGTGGCTAGTGGGTGTGTTAGGGCTTGTCTTTGGTCCCAGCACTAGGGAGGAAGAGGTAGGATAGGCAGAATTCAATGAACTCAGGGCCAGCTCCAGGTCAGTCAACCAGTCAAGGATACACCTTGACTGACAAGGAAGGAAAGAAGGGGAATAAAAGAAAAAGAGAGAAAAAAAAAGCACATTCAATTTTGTAGGTATACAGACTCATCTGAATCCTAGTCTCTCTGGATCCACGTGACAAACACTATCTCCACTGTGGGTGGGGAGGTCATGACCAAACCCACATCACAGACTAGTGATGAATACAGACACTCCCCTAACTCAGACAGAAGAACTCAGAGAGCTGGTCTGTCTGCAAGGTCCAGGTGAGTCACCTCTGGGCAACCTGGCAAGGCATAGGGCTTCAGAGAACCGGCCAGACAGCGTACTAGCCTCTAGGGAGTCATCAGCAGTTAAGACTGGCAAGCAGGCAAAGGCTGAGCCTACATCTATTGCCTGATATGATTCTGGCAGTGCCCAGTCTCCCAGAGCAAGAACAAGTCCAGACATTGAATGCTGGATGAGAGAGCCCATTCCAATCTTGGTGAAGGCCAAGTGTTCCAGCTGTCTCTCCAAACCTCTGGTGGACTCAAAAGTGTAGGGAGTTAGAGATTTAACTAACCTAAGAGTGCGAGGTAAGCATGCTCAGGACCCTAGGGTTCAATTGCCAGCACTACAAAGACAAAAAGAAGGGCTGGTGTTTTGTTTTGAGACAGGGTCTCACTATGTAGCTCTGACTGCCCTGAAACTCACCATGTAGACCAGGCTGGCCTGGAACTTGAGATCTGCCTGCTTCTCCCTCCCAGGTGCATATATTAGAGGAGTGTGCCCTACATCCAGCCAGGTATTATGGCTTCAATGCCAGCACAGGTTCACATGTTTGAACACTTGGTCCCCAGCTGGTGGCATTGTGGAACCCTCATGGCTAAAAGCATGGCTGGAGGAAGCGATAGCCAGGCCATGTGTAATCTGAGCACTCTGCTTCCCTTATCAGCCAACATGTGACACTCTGTCCCACCACCATGAACTCCACCCTGCTGTCCTTGCTAGGATGAACTAGAACCTGTACCCAAAATAAATTCCCTAACCCTACTGCTGTCAGGTGTTTGAGGCCAGACCAGACATACAAAGAGCACCAGGCTAGCCCTGTATCAGTGTCCTTGTCTCTATCACAGAAGAACTGAACCTTTCTTTTTATAAAAAGTCAATACAATTTAATTAAAAAAAAAATTTGTATAGCTAGGCAGTGTTGGTACATGCCTTTAATCCCAGCACTCAGGAGGCAGAGGCAAGTGACTCTCTGTGAGGCCAGCCAGGTCTACAGAGATAATTTTTGAACAGCCAAGGCTGAAAAACTGGAAAACAAAACTGTTTACATAGAGAGACAGTACCAAATGGGTTCATCTGTAAGAACTTTAACTCAGGTCGTCAACACAGAGTCTGGTCTTTTACAGGTAAAAACACAGGCCTGGAGAAGCAACTTGCTGAGGGTCTCATATGGAGGTACATAGCAAAGCAACACCAGGGAACAGGTTTCAGGGCTCAGGGCCAGACTATCCAGACTATCGGGAGTTACTGAATCTGCATCCAACATGGGAGACACAAGTAGATTTGTTTACTACTACTCAAGATGAGAGCTGGGAGAACACAGCAGTTAAGAAGACTGGCTGCTCTTCCAGATGACCTAGGTTCAATTCCCACCACCCACCTGACAGTTCATACCTCTAACTCCAGTTGCAGGGCTTCTGAGACCCTCCTCACACAGACATACATACAGGCAAAACACCAGTGAACACAAAATAAAAATGAATTATATGTTTGCAAAAAGGGGAGAGGGTGTATTTTCCTCTTTCAGAAGACCCAAGTTTTACTATCCAGCACCCTCCTCGGGCAACTCACAACTTCCTATAATTCCAGCTACAAGAGATGTACTGTCCTCTGACCTCTGAAGGCACCAGCACACATATACTCACACATATATACATTAATAGATAAATCTTTAAAAAGGAAAACTAGTAAGATTTGACTGAAAAGATGAAGTTTGAGCCAATACAACCTTAGGCGATGGACAGCTGCTAGATGACTACTGGCATTGTCTCTCTGGAGGGCAATTTGAAAACAGTCATTCAAACTACAGTATGCACACCTCCTGCCCAAGGCTCCAACTTCTAGGAATCCATCTATGTATCCATCCTAGCCAATAGCCCAAGGACGGTCATGCCCACATTTAGACTTGCCAGAATCCAAGAATAGCTGTGTCCCTCAGGAAGAGTTAGGCTACTACACTGAACCACAGACAGTCAAGGCCTGGGCACATGGCCTTAAATAACCAAAGCAATAGTGACAGCAGCAAATTCCACCTGTGTTCCCACTGTCTCACCTGTGGTCTGACAGGAAAAGTGCTGGCACAGCCTGTGTGCC
Organism: Sigmodon hispidus; assembly: GCA_004025045.1. NCBI lineage: Eukaryota > Metazoa > Chordata > Mammalia > Rodentia > Cricetidae > Sigmodon > Sigmodon hispidus. The sequence continues at coordinate 49,136 of PVIH01010373.1, forward strand.
TAGCCAGGGCTGAAACCCAGGTAATTACTCCACTGAAGACCATCTCTGAACACTGAACATGCTGCAAGCTGTCATTCAAATAAGTGATTCTTGAGAGCAGGTGAGACAATCAGTGTGTGACAAGGCTTCTTGCCTTCTTCAAAAGACCATGGAGGACAGTGGGAGGATAGTATCGTAGAAAAGGTACACATCTCCAGGAAGCAGCCCCAAACTGTGGGATGCCTAAAAGGAGGGAACAGCAGGTCTCCATCTGCTCAATGACTGGAGAATGACTTTGGCATATTTTTTCAGTCTCTTCTGCAGTATTGGAGAGCTTTTTTGGCCAAATTATCCTTTTTTCTGGCCAAAGTGTCTATCTTAAACAAATAGCATCAAGGATACAGAGCAACAACCCCCAGGCCATGGGGTGAAGGGCCCTGGCACCTAGGGAGAGAACAGGAACTGCCATTTCTCAACACTTCCTTTGGGCAGGGGAAGCCACAGCCTTGCCAATACTAAAGGAAATGGCAGTCCTCAATCAGGTGTCTCAACTGGATGAAGCAGATTGGAAACCAGAGCAGGACAGGCCTAACCAATCATCTGTCCAGTTCTAAAAAAACAACCATAGAAATGACCAGGCATGGTACTGTGGGAACCTGGAGGGGATCAAAAGGTGGAATGAGAGCCAGAGTCTGTCCTTAGGAAGGTCATGATCTACTCAGCCCTGGATCCTCCAAGAAGTACATCATCTGTACTGATGTGGCCCTGCCTAGAGCACCGGGGACGGGGAGGAAAAGCAGGCGGCAGAAAAGACAACCTTCTGGACCCAGAACACAATGTCTCCAGCTGTTGCCAGGTCACCCTGGATCTAGGCCCTGCCCACAGGTCACCTCATGACATGTCACAGCCCCCGAGGTAAAGCTGGAAGGGGAGGGAATGGAAGAAGGGAGGGAGAAAAGGAGGGAGGGAGGGAGGGAGGGAAAGAGGCCACCAAAACACCCAGAACACAATGTCTCCAGCTGTTGCCCTGTCACCCTGGATCTAGGCCCTGCCCACAGGTCACCTCATGACATGTCACAGCCCCCAAGGTAAAGCTGGAAGGGGAGGGAATGGAAGAAGGGAGGGAGAAAAGGAGGGAAGGAGGGAGGGAGGGAAAGAGGCCACCAAAACACAGATGCCCGCTGGGAACTTCCCTCAGCCAGGGCTGGTCCCGTGGCCCCAGTAAACAGGTTTCAAAATCATTAGTCAGCACTCTGCTCAGGGACCGGCAGCTAGGGTTCCTGGTCCTCATACGGGGCATCCAGGGCCTCCAGCCTCTACTACCACTGGGCTGGGGGACCTGGAAGGCAGCAATGAGGTAGATCATCAGGCTTGCTTTCTAAGGCAGCCAATCCTGAGGCGGCTGCATTCGCTGAGTCCAGTGGGCCCAGCCCCAACCGCCCGAAAAAAAGGAATCTCCAGCAGCCCCTCCCCCTCCCAGCCTCTGACGCAGGAGTGGGCTGGCCAATGCCTGGCCGCTGAAGCAATGTCAACAAACAAACCCGCCAGCCCAGACAGGTGGGCCTGCCAGGGACACCGGACCCAGTAAGGGCCACTGGGTCAGTCACTGTAGAGAGGAAAGGGTTCGTAGCACCAGGGTACACTAAGCTCAAACCACACACGATCTGAGCAACACAATCGCCAAAGATCCAACACTAAACAGAGTTTATGGCCGCGTTTTTTCCCCATTCAAGCAACAGACAATGGCGGCGGCAGGGGGGACGGCCCTCCCCAAGACCTAGGACAAACTTGGACCAGAAACGGGGTCTTCAGAACCCTGTGGGGCTTCAGAGTTAGGCAAGCCAGAAACAGCACATCCAGAACCCCAGATTCTTTCACCTACACCATACTAGTATAAAGCCATCAACTGTCCAATGGGGACTCCATCCCCTGGCAACCTAGAGCCTGGAGGCTGTGAATGGATCACCTACCTGCAAGAATAATATTACCCATCCCCCGAGCCCCACAGCAGCAGCAGCCTCTTGGCCTTACCTGGAAGTCATACAGCGCCACAATGTTTTCGTGCTTTAGTTCCTAGGACACAAATCCAAGTTTCTCGTGAGTGAGACAAGAGCTGGCCCACCCTCTCCCCCTCCCTCGAAGCGCTGGCTCACCTTGAGGATTTTGATTTCCTTTCCCAGCAGTGTCTGGGACTTGGCAAGGTTCTTCTTGTTAATGCATTTGACAGCCACCTCCAAGTCGTGCTTCTGAAAAGCCAAACGTAGAATTTCAGGGTTGAAAACACCTCTCCCTCCCCAAGCTAGGAACACATTGATGGCCTAGGGTGGCTGTTCCAAGGGTCATGGGATGGGAGAATGCCAGAATCAAGAAGGTAGGCTCTCTCAGCTGGGCTTGGAATCTAAGCGGATGGAGTCCCAGGCTAGGTTCCCAGGACTGGTCTGACTCTTAGACAATCCTGGGCAAGCGTCTCCTGGTTTCTGGAGCTAGGGTAGCAGGTGGGTAGGTATCCCAGCTTCGATTCCTGAGCTACGGATTTCTGGAGATAAGATGTTAGGCTGAGGTCTCGGACTTCGGGTACCCGGACAGTCTCACCCACCTCACGGTGGCGACCCTTGAAGACCACCGCGAAGGCGCCGTGTCCAATCAGGTCCTTGCGGGAGAACTCGAATTTGCCCACGGTTTCGACACCGCCGCGGCCCGGATCCATGGCGCGCGCGGGCCGGGGTCGCGGGCCCAGGGGCGGTGCTCCGGGGTGCGCTGGCCTCAGGCGGAGGCGCGGGAGGCAGGCGGGCAGCGTACGCGGGGCCGGAGGCGCGGGCTCATTGCCGGGGCCGCGCGCCCCATCGGGCAGGCCTGGGCCGGGACCCAGTCCCACAGGCCGGCGGACGGAGCGGCGCGTTCCCTCGGCGTCCCCCGCGGCACCCTCCAGGCGCTGACAGTCAGGACCCACTCCGATTCGGCCTTCGGCTCGGACACACTCGGGGCTCCGACTCGACACTGACAGCCGATGCGGCTCAGAGCCCCGCGGGGGAAACAAAAGATCCGCGGCAGCACCGGGGCCTCGGAGCCTGAGACGCTGGCGCAGCCGCACTGCGCGGAGGCGGGACGAGGGGCTGGTCGTGCGGAGGCGGGACCTCCTAGATGATGGGGCTGGCAAGGGGCGGGTCCGCATTGGAAGACACCTCGTGGGTGGTGGTGAGGGGCGGGACCTAGAGGAGGAGGGCGGGACTTGGAATAGAGGCTTGGGCTACCGTATGGGCGGGGCCGGAGGGGAAAGGGCGTGTGAGGTCTGGCTATCTCTGTGTTGGAGGCTGGTTGGGTGGCTTGTCGCTTGTCCTAAGCATTTTGGGTTTCCTAATTAAAAAAAAAATTTTTTTGCTTGACTTATTTTTTTATTTACGTACATATGTGTGTGCCTGCATAAGTTTATGTGCACCGTGTGTGCAGGAGAGCAGACAGAGTTGGATCCTGTCATGTGACTTACAGTTAGGAACAGCCTTGTGGAAACTGGGAACCAAACCAGTTTCCCTGGAAGAGTAGCAAATGCACTTAATCGTTGAGCCGTCTCTCCAAGGCTCATCCACCCTCTCCCTACTCTCCGTTAATTTTGTTGGTGTTGTTTTTGTTTTTTTGAGTTTCTCTGTGTAGCTTTGGAGCCTGTCCTGAAACTTGGTCTGTAGACCAAGCTGACCTTGAACTCGCAGAAATCCACCTACCTCTGCCTCCCGAGTCCCGGAATTAGAGGCAGATGACACCACACCCAGTTTTTTTTTTTCCTCTTTTATTACATTGATTTTGCATGTGATGAAGGAGAATTAGGAACATGCTTACACGGAGGGACAATTTGGAAGGAGTTCGTTCTCTATTCCTTTCTCCCAATACTGTATCCCAATATTAAATTTAGGTTGTCAAGTTTGGCAGCAAATGCCCTTTACCCATGGAGCCATCCTATCAAATCCTCCACAGTTTTCTTTTCATTTTTTTATTTTACTTAACTTTTGTTGTTAGGGAGATTTTTGAGGCAGGGTCTCATGTAGCTCGTTATCTCAGAACTTATCACAGAACTAAAAATAATTATAAACCTGTGATTCTCCTGCCTCCATCTTGTATCAAGTCCTGGGACTGTAGGAATGGACCCTCAGTTTGCCTTTGGTGTTCTTACCTATCCGGTCCTCCAAAGTTTCCCTGACCCTAGAGTGACTCCCAGAACTTTGGAGGTGAAAGTTAAAGAATCAAAATTTCAAGACCAAACTTAGACATGTAAGTAAAGTGACATCAGCCCAGACCTCAAGGGACCCTGTCTCAAAAAACAAACAAACAAACAAACAAACAAACCCAGGCAAAGTGCCACACACTCTTTTAATTCCTTCAACAAAGGATCTCTGTGAGCTAAAGGCATACATAGTCTCTGTAATGAATTTCAGGCCAGCCATTGCTACATAGTAAGATTGCCTCCCTGCTCCCTCCCCCCAAAAAACATGTAAGTTGTTAGTTCCTGGTTTTTGAGGCCCTTGGTTCTGTTCCCAGTACCAAAAGAAAGAAGAAAGATGCCGGTCCACAACATCAAATCATAAACCAAAATAGTTACTCTAAAACCTCAGAAAGACCACAAATTTTTACCAGACATCACTGAATAAAGATACAGCTAATAAAGTAAAATATCCATTTGTTCAAATATAAAGCTCTCTGTAAACAAAATGTGAACTAGACCTTTGTTAGTATCTTTGATGTTATGGTCAATGGAAGGGTATGTGATACTCACTGGACCTTCTATGAGCCCATCCCTTACCATAAGCCAAGCAGTGTTTCTTCCATTTGTTAACTAATTTATTCCTAACTTTTACTGTGTACATTATACCATATACATTGTTATTGTAATATACATTAGTATAACAAAATACCCTGCAAACACAATTTTAAGGAAAGGAGTTTATTTTGGCAACTGTGGGGGGGAGGTAACACAGGCATAAGGCATGTCCTAACATGTATTGACAGTCAGTAAGTACAGAAAGAGAGAGAGAGGTGAATGCTGGTGCTCAGATCACTTTTTTTTTTCTTTTGGAGACAGAGTTTCTGTGTATAGCCCTGGCAGTTCTGGAACTAGCTCTGTAGAACAGGCTGACCTGAAACCCAGAGATCTGCCTGCCTTTGCCTCCGGAGTGTTGAGATTACAGGGATGGACCATCACTGCCTGGCTCACTTTTTAAAAATAATTCAGTCCAGGAGAAACTTGAATTCATGAAATGGTGCTTTCTACATTTGGGTTTCCCGAGTTAATCCAGTCTAGAAAATCCCTCTCAGACATGACCAGACATGACCAGACATGACCAGAGAAGTGTCTCCTACATGATTCCAGAGCCTGCCAAGTTGACATTATTAACTATTACATTGGGAAACTTGCTGTTACATCCCCATTTTACAAATGAGAAAATTGAGGCCCGAGAAAGTTAAATAATAGTCCCAAATGTTATATAGCCTGCAAGTGAGAGAACTCAGACTCTTTCTTACACAGGAACAGTCCACAGGATCTCCTGGGTAGAGAACACAAAGAATGAAGAAATAGTTGTTGTTATCAATGAGTAACTATATATTAGGACAGCCTTTAGTGACATGACCACCGGTTCCAGGGCCAGGGCCTCCCTATTGTTTGAGATAGCCCAGTCCAGGTGGCCTGATGCCTGGAGTAGAGGAAACCCCGTAGATCACTCCCAGAAGCTTTTGATCTCATTCAGTCCATTTTACAGGTCTCTGGACACAGGCTCTCTAATCTGGATGGAGGCCAGAGGCCAGACACCAGAGTAAAAGGGACAGAGGTCTAACAAACCAGCACTTGTGTTTTACTAATGGAAAGTGCCAGGCAGATGGCCACAATGGTTTGTGCTCACTCATTCCCTGACTTGTTTTGAGGTTTGTGTATTTAGTTATTATTGTGTCTGTGTGCTGTTTGTGTGAGAGTGAAACTTTCAAAACTATCTTTCCAGTTTTCATTGGTGCTCTGGGGATTGGATTCAGGTCATCAAGCTTACAAAACAAGTATCTTTACCTACCAAGCTGTCCTGAATTCTCCTTTTCTTTTTTCTTTTTTTTTTTTTAAATATGTTTTTATTTTATGTGAATTGGTGTTCTGCCTGCATGTATAACTGTATAAGGGTGTCAGATCTTGGGATTACAGACAGTTGTTAGCTGCCATGTGGATGCTGGGAATTGAACTCAGGTCCTCCGGAAGAACAGTCAGTATTCTTAACCGCTGAGCCATCTCTCCAGACCTCTCCTTTTCTTTTTATGTTTGTTTGTTTTTTGTTTTTATCCAACATACACCAAGCAGACACTGAGTATTAGAGGCTAAGAATGCCAGAAAGGACAAGAGGTTTTTTTTTAATTTTTTTTTTATTTTATGTGAATTGATTTTTTGCCTGCATGTATAACTGTGTAAGGGTGTCAGATCTTGAAATTACAGACAGTTGTTAGCTGCCATGTGGATGCTGGGAATCAAACTCAGGTCCTATGGAAGAACAGTTAGTGCTCTTAACAGCTGAGCCATCTCTCCAGCCCAAGGACAACAGTTTTAATATCACTAGGGAGTAGGAAGAAAGCAATAATTGTACAAAAGGGAATGTAGCACAAAGGGATAAGAATTCAGGTAAGGGGCTGGAGCAATGGCTCAGTGTTGTGAAAGATTCTGGCCCAGACTTTCCTGGCTAGACCAGAGGTTTAGTCTCACTCTCGGCTCCCTTTGCCTCAAATAATCACACACAGGCTTATATTATTTTTATACTGATTGACCTAGGACCCAAGCATATAATTTGTTAGCGCTTGCTCTCAAACCCATCTTGTTCAGCCCTGTGGCTCCGTACCTTTTCTCAGAGCAGCATTTCCTCTGCATCTCCTGGCAGCTCTGGCAGCTCTGGCATCTGTGTCTGGGGTCTATGTCTGGCATCTGTCTCTGCTCTGAGATGTTCTTGAGTTTTCTTAGCCTGGTAGCCCTGCCCACACTTCCTGTTTGCCTTCAGTCTATCAGCTTTTTATTAAACCCATAGGCAGGACAAATATTTACATTGCCAGCATAATCCCACTACAGCTCAGTGGTTAAGAGCACTGACTATTCTTCCAGGGATCCTGAGTTCAGCTCCCAGCAACCCCACTGTAATGAGATCTGGTGTCTTCTTTTGGTTGCAGGCATACATGCAGATAGAACACTGTATAAATAATAAATAATAAATAAATAATGGGGCTGGAGAGATGGCTCAAAGGTTAAGAGCACTGACTGTTCTTCCATAGGACCTGGGTTCAATTCTCAGCATCCACATGGCAACTAACAACTGTCTGTAATTCAAAGATCTGACACCCTTACACAGTTATACATGCAGGAAAACACCAATTCACAAAAAATAAAAATAAATTTTTAATAAATAAATAAATTATAAAAAATAAAGTCAAGTAAAGAAGGGCTGGGGATATAGCTCATTGGTAGATTGCATGCCTACCATGCATAAGGCTCTGGGTTCAATCCACAGTATCACAAAAACAAATTAACAAAAAAAAAAAAAAAAGAATTCAGATTGGTGGGGAGGGCAGAGGTGCAGCTCTTTTGATAGAGTATTTGTTCAATCCCAGCATGGCATAGCACATGGGTGGTCATCCAGCACTTCTATAATTCTGGCAATCAGGAGCACAGTCACAGACATTTTCTAGTCTGTTTATACAGGGTAGAAGAGGGGGATGATCTTGTTGGTCTGAATACTTTTTTTTTTTTAAACTTTATTTATTTATTATTTATTTGCCTTGGTGGTTGCCTAGAACTGAACAACTACAGGCAGTTGTGAGCTGCCATGTGGGTGCTGGGAATCGAACCTGGGTCCTCTGCAAGAGCAGACGGCGCTCTTAACCGCTGAGCCATCTCTCCAGCCCCCTGAATACTTTTTTTTATGTAAAGACTTATTATTAGGACTGAAATTAAGGTTACGTTTATGACTTAGTCTATGCTTAGTATCATTGCTGTGGATAAGGTTAGTGTCAAAGTTATGGTTATTTTTATTTTAGAATGTTGGCTAGGTTTATCATTAGAAATAGGCCTAGTATTAGTGTTAGTTTGATTATTAATTGTGATGGCAGTGACTCATTTTAGGATTATATGTATGGTTAGGTTCAATCCTGCTCTTGAGGTTAATTATAGGGTTTAGGTTAAGATTAGGGACAGATCATTGTTATGGTTAGGGTTATAGCCGGGATACTGTTAGGGCTAGGATTGGGTATGGTTATAGCTGAGGCTTGGGTTAACATTACTAGAGGTTATAGTTAGTGTTATTCTAGGATTAGGGTTCACATTATGAGTGGTCTTAGGTTTAGGGCTAAGGCTATGGTTAGGTTGATGAATTGGGTTATATTCTGGGTTACTATATATTTTGGATAGAGTTAGTGTACTAGGTTTAGGATTTGGCTTAGAGTTAGGGTTGTGTTTACAAAGTAGGTTTGGCTTAGTATTTAAATTAGGTCTACTTTTAATTTTACAGTGAGGGTTCAATGTTTTGAAGATGGAGCTAGTTTTAGAATTAAGTTAATGGGGGCTGGAGAGATGGCTCAGAGGTTAAGAGCACTGACTGTTCTTCCAGAGGTCCTGAGTTCAATTCCCAGCAAAACCACATGGTGGCTCACAACCATCTGTGATGAGGTCTGGTGCCCTCTTCTGTAAAACTGTATGCATAATAAATAAATAAATCAAAAAAAAATTAAAAAAAAAAAAAAAAAAGAATTAAGTTAATGGCTAGCTTTGGGGCTAAAGTTGGGCCTTGTGTTCTGGTTAGTTTTAAGACTATCATTAGTATTATACTTGTTGTTAAGCTAGCTTTATGTTTAGAATTGGGACCATAATTATTGTTAGGGTGAAGGTTAGGACTGGACAAGGCTTATGGTTAAGTGAGCATTAGGTTTATGCTTAAGTTTAGATTCGATTTTCTGTTAGGGTTCAGTTTAGAATTAAGATTATTGTTAGACTTTAAGTTAGTGTTAAGTAGGGCTGGGCTTGCAGTAATACTAGGTGCAGGTTTGAAACTTGAAGTAATATTAGGTTAGGGCTTTATTTTTTTTTTTTTTAAACTTTATTTATTTATTTGCCTTGGTGTTTTGCCTGGAACTGGAACTACAGACAGTTGTTAGCTGCCATGTGGGTGCTGGGAATCGAACCCGGGTCCTCTGGAAGAGCAGACGGTGCTCTTAACCGCTGAGCCATCTCTCCAGCCCCAGGTTAGGGCTTTATTATAATTAGAATTAGGGTTATAGGTAGAGTTATGGTTAGGGTTAGGTCATTGCTAGGGTTAGAACTGGAGTTGGGGTTAGGTTTAAGGCTGGGGTTAGAGTTAGGGCTCTGTTACCACTTGAGTTATGGTCAGGACTGGAGTTACCTTTCACCCTAAGGTTATTGTTAGGGTTATGACAGGCGTAGGGTTATAATTTTTGGGAAAATCTTTTTTTTTTAAACTTTATTTATTTATTTGCCTTGGTGTTTGCCTGGAACTGGAACTACAGACAGTTGTTAGCTGCCATGTGGGTGCTGGGAATCGAACCCGGGTCCTCTGGAAGAGCAGACGGTGCTCTTAACCGCTGAGCCATCTCTCCAGCCCCAAATTTTTGGTAGTTAGTATAGTTTGAGTTATGCTGGGGATAAGTTTACAATTAAGTGATATGGTTAAGATTATGTATTGGGAGCATAGAAACCAGGAATGTTAAGCATACAGATTGCCTTTCCATTGGGAAAGATGAAAAACCTGTTCTCCCATATAGAAAGCTGAGAGTTGGAAGTGATTAACAGCCTGGTGATCTGGTTATCTGTTGAGTCAGGCCATATCAAGCTTCTACAAACAGGACCGTAGGAGACTAACAGCCAAATGACCTCTATGCTATCTGTATGACCTAGAGCAAGGCAGACTCTTAGGCCTTTAAGCTTGTACAGGGAGTATGTAGAACCCATCTTCTATGTAAAAATGACAATTATCCTGGAATTGAGTTTCAGTGTAATTATGCTTCTTTGTGCAATGGGGATTATATTACACCAGGGATTTTTTTTCTCAAACTATACTGGACTTAAATACATTGGGAATAAACTGCCTATTATTATACTCCCGAAGTCTGATCCAGGTTGATGAAGTAAATCTGCACCAGGTTTTCACTCCTATCTCTTCATGTCCTTTGCTCCCTGCAGGGACCCCCTCAATTATGCATACATTTAGGTTTGATATTAGTGTTAAGGGTTGTTCTAAGGCAGCTGGAGAGATAGCTCAGAGGTTAAGAACATTGCATGCTTTCCCAGAGGTCCTGAGTTCAATTCCCAGTAACAACTATCCATAATGAGATCTGGTGCCCTCCTCTGGAATGCAGGCAGACAATAAAGCAGAACACAGCATAAATAATAAATAAGTCTTAAAAACTGTTTTAGGGTTAAGTTTATGGCTGGATATAGGATTAAGGTTTGTGCTAGTGTTGGTTTATGATTAGGTTAGGGGTAATTTTAGGTCTAGGCTAGTGCTTGGATTAGGACTGGAGTTAGTGATTGAGTTACATTTACAATTATGTTACTATTTAGGGCGTTGATTCTCAATTTTTAAAAAAAAATGATTATTTATTTATATGTATACAGTATACAGAAGAGGGTACCAGATCTCATTATAGATGGTTGTGAGCCACCATGTGGTTGCTGGGAATTGAACTCAGGACCTCTGGAAGAACAGTCAGTGCTCTTAACCTCTGAGCCATCTCTCCAGCCCCCGATTCTCAATTTTTTAAAAAAATATTTATTTATTTGTTTTGTATACAGTGTACAGAAGAGAGTACCAGATCTCATTATAGATGGTTGTAAGCCACCATGTGGTTGCTGGGAATCGAACTAGGAACCTCTGGAAGAACAGTCAGTGCTCTTAACTCTGAGCCATCTCTCCAGCCCCTGGTTCTCAAATTTTCTAATGCTGGGACCCTTTAACGTGATTCATATTGTGGTGACTCCCAACCATAAAATTATTTTTGTTGTTAGTTTGTAACTGTAATTTTGCTAGTTATGAATTGTGATGTAAATATCTGATGTGCAGGCTATCTGATATGTGACCCCTGTGAAAGGTCATTTGACCCCTAAAAGGGGGTCATGGCCCACAGATTTAGGGCCAGGATAGCCTTAGGTTAGAGTGAGATTAGGGTTAGGTTTTATTATGGCCAAGGCTAAATTTGTTGCTAGGATTAGGGTTTGGGTTTGGTTAGGTTTAGGTTTAAGAGTTATAGTTTATCTAGGATCATATGTATCCTAAGGTTATTTTAGGGTTTGAGTTGGTATTGAAGTTGGGTTAAGGCCGATGTTAGACTTGGTCTCTTCGTAAGGCTTTTAGTTAATGTCGTAGCTGTGGTTTGCTTTAGTGTTTATGGCTAAGGCTGGGTTAACAATTAGGCTAAGGGGAAGGGTTAGGGGTATTGTTAGATTTAGGGTTAAGGTTGGATGTAGGATTAGAATTAGTATTGAGGTGAGACTTGGTTTTAGTGCTAAGATAAGTTTTGAGTTGTGGTTACATTTAGGGCTAGTGCTGATTCTGGTAGGACCAAGGGTTAGTGTTATCAGTGGGACTAGCATTAGAATTAGGGCTAGTTTTATTATTTGGTTTAGTACTAGAACATTTTATGTTTAGGGTTGGGGCAATGGTTAGGGTTGATATTAAGGTGAACTCTAAAGTGTGCATTAAGTGTAGCATTAGTTTGAGTGTTAGGTTTAGGACTAAAGTTTGGGTTATGGTTATTGTTATTTGGGACTGACCTGTGTTAGGGATAGTGCCATGGTTTTGAATAGGTCTAGGGTTAAGGACTTTAGGTCTAGGTTTAGAGTTATGGAAAGTTATGTTAGGAGTTAAGATTAGGTCTAGATTATGATTAGGGTAGAATTAGAATTATGGCAAGAAAAGGTTTAGAATGATGTCTAGGGTTAGGACTAAGGTATGTTTAGCATTAGAGTTAAGTTGATTTTTATCTTTGGCAAGGGCTAGGATTAGTTATTAATTCTATGGTTAGCTCCACTGTTAGGGATAGGTAAGGGTTAGGCCTTCTCCTAGGCTTATGTTTGTCATTAAGATCATTGTTAGTAGTGTTCTAGGGCTAGGTTAGGGATTTTTTTCTTTTCCAAGACAGGGTTTCTTTGTGTAGCCCTGAATGTCCTGGTACTTGCTCTGTAGAATAGGCTGGCCTCAAATTCAAAGATCCTCCTGCCTCTGTCTCCCAAGTGCTGGGATTAAATGTCTGTGGCACTACCACCTAGAAAGTTAGAATAACTGTTAATGTTAGTGTAGTGATATATTGTATATTTAATAAAAATAGTCCGAAATATCAGAGGACAGAGCCATCTCTCCAGCCTTTTGTTTTTTGTTTTTTTTAAATAGGTTTTCTGTGTAACGGTCCTGGCTGTCCTGGAACTTGCTTTGTAGATCAGGCGGGCCTCAAACTCACAGACATTCTCCTGCCTCTGCTTCCCAAGTGCTGGGACTAACCATGTGTGCTACCACAACCTGGCTGTTAGGCCCCTGACCTTCAGGGCTTGGGTCTGTGGGTGGCTTGATCTCTGATATTTCAGACTATTTTTATTAAATATATCATCACATGTTAGGCTTAAGTTAGGGTAGGCTCAGGTTAGAGGTCTGGGACTAGAGTTTGTGTTAAGTCAAGGTCAAGGTTAGCACTTGGTTAATGACTAGGGATGGGACAGTATTTAGTGGTATGCCTAGGATTAGAGTTAGAATTATGGTTAGGTCTGGGGTTAGTTTTAGGATTATAGATAGAGTTGTGATTCTAGAAATGGTTAGTCTTAAGTTTCTTGCTAGGGATATGATAGTTAAGTGTGGGCTTACATCTTGGGTTAATGCTAGGTGTAGTCAGAAGTTTCTCTGTCCTGCCCGACCAGTCTAGCAGCCATATAGGCCCAAATAATCACACAAAGGTTTATATTAATTATAAACTGTTTGGCCTATAGCTCAGGCTTATCACTTGCTAACTCTTATTCTTAAAATAATCCATAATTCTTATCTATGCTTAGCTGTGTGGCTTGGTACCTTTTTCTCAGTGCAGCATTCCCATTTTGTTTCCTCTGCATCTCACTGGCTTCTCTTCTGCTCTTCCTCTTCTCAGAATTCTCCTTGTCTGGTTATCTCACCTATACTTCCTGTTTGCCTAGGCTCTGGCTGATTAACATTTTATTAAACCAATATTTATAGTAACAAATATTTACAGTGTACAAAAGCATAATCCCACCACGGCAGTTAGGATTGGAAATAGAGTTTGTGTTACAACTAAGGGAAGTGAAGGCAGGGTTAAGGCTAAAATTAGGGCTAGCGCTCACACTGAATCTAGTGTTTGTGCTAGAATTCTGTTAGGGTTCTGTTTAGGATTATCTTAGGGTTTGGGTAGATCAATATTAAGGGTTAGTATTAGTGTGATGATATATTACATATTTAACAAAACCTGAAATATCAGAGATAGCAAACAGTCAAATTCCAGGCAGACAGCTCAGGAATTTCTTGATCCTTGAGTACAAGGACAAATAGCTGAGATTCAATAGCACACACCTTTAATCCCAGCACAGGGAAAGCTGGGAGTGGTGACCTACACTCTTAATTCCATAATTCCAGAGACAGAAGTTCCTCTGTTTCTGTGAGTTCAAGGCTGACTACCAAATAGAGTAGCTCATGCCTTTAATCTTAACCTGGATGGGTTACAACTGGGCAAGAAGGGTATTTAAGGCAGGTTTAGGAAAACAGCAGCAGCAATTAGAAGTGACCAGGAGCGAAGCTGAGGAAGCTGGGAGATAGCTGGATGAGATTTCACTGTGGTGTTTCCTCTCTTTGATATTTCAGTCTTTCCCTGATAGCTGGCTTTGAGTTTCTTTTATTACAATCAGAATTTGTGCAACAGATGTGTGTCACTACTGCCTGGGTGTTGAGGCCTTGAACTCACAGAAATCCAGACAGAGGGGCTGGAGAGATGGCTCAGCAGTTAAGAGCACTAACTGCTCTTCCAGAGGCCCAGGGTTCACTTTCCAGCACCCACATGGCAGCTCACAACTGTCTGTAGTTCCAGTTCCACCAGGCAAATCAAGGCAAATGAATAAAAGTTTTTTTTTTTTTTTTAAAGAAATCCAGACAGATCTCTGCTTCCTGAGTGATGGAATTAAAAGTATGAATCACTTCCTGACCCTCATGGCTCGGCTCTGTGGGTGGCTCTGTTCTCCGATATTCCGGACTATTTTTATTAAATATACAATATATCACACATCATTAGGGTTAATGGTATGGTTATGGTTACATTTAGGGGAGTTAGGTCTAAGATTAGGCTTTGTTTTGGGCCAATTAGGGTTAGTATGGTGTTAGGGTTAGGTCTACAGTTAGGCTTAGGCTTTTTGTTCCTTCAGCATTAGGGTTTGAGTGATGGTAGAGGGGTAAGAAAAGTTTTAATGTTACCTCTAGGGTTAGAGGTTAGGCTTAGGGATAGGATTAGTTCTAGGGTTAACATTAGTTGAGGCTAAGATTAGGGTTAGTTAATTCTAGGATTGGGCATATGTTTAGGGATGTGTTATGAATGTTAGCCTTCAGTCATGGCTCTGTGCTGGGGTAAGAACTAGGAATACATTTAAGGTTAGGTTTTGATATGGTGAGCTCTACGGATGGATTAAAGGTTAGTTTATGTTAAAGTTACTTTAGAGTAAATACTGAAGTTAGATTAAGGGGTAGGGCCAGGAAGGGTGTAATAATCAAGTGAAATTGCTTCTGTATAAGACTTCTTAGGAAGCCGGTAGTGATAGTGTCATTATGTGACTTCCTGAGAGAGCCAAGTGTCAGGTGTTTTTAGAATGGATCTCTAAAGGTAACTGTATTTTGCGCAGGGTTTCCTCCCCCATCACCATAAACTGTTCACTTCAGGTCTGACTACCTCATTAAGCAACAGTCCCATAAGCCTTAGACTGAATTTGTTACTTGTTACTTAAGATAAATGATGTAAGCCAGGTGTTGTGGCATGTGCCTTTATTCCAAGCACTGGGAGGTAGAGCAGGTGGATCTGAGCCTGAGGCTATCTTGGTCTACAGAGTGAGTTCTAGGTTAGCCAGTGAAAGAGTGAGAGAGCTCTATCAGCCTGTCCAAATCAGCCTTCCTAACAGGTTCTGCAGGAATAGATCATTGTTGAAAAAAAGAGGTGCTTTCTCGATCCCTGGCCATCTTAGCTGCTAGTCTTGGTTGGGGGCTGTCCCACACATAAGGCAGGAAGATGGTCACCACAAAGAAAATGAAATGTCTCTGAAGTCGGTCAACTCTAGGCTACAACTTGTTATGAAAAGTGGGAAGTATGTGCTGGGATACAAACAGACTCTGGAGATGATCAGACAAGGCAAATAGAAATTTGAAATTGAAAGCTCACCAACAACTGCCCAGCTTTGAGGAAATCTGAAATAGAATACTACTATGTCATGTTGACTAAAACGGGTGTGTATCACTACAGTGGCAATAACATTGAATTGGGCACAGCATGAGGAAAATTCTACAGAGCATGCACACTGATTATCACTAACTCAGGTAATTCTGATATTATTAGAAGCATGCCAGGGTTGGAGAGATGGCTCAGCAGTTGAGAAGCCCAGAACAGACTGGTAAAAAGTAAACCAAGAAGTTTTCCTTTAATAAAACTTTACAGAGCTCCTTTAAAAAAATAAAAAGAAAAAAAAGAGGCATATTCTTTTCCTTGAAGATGTACACAGGATGCAAGTAGTGACCATTTTTCTGTATATGAATTCCTAAGAGTACTAGGTCTCAGAAGTCTCTTGAATGCACCTCTAAGAATGACTGTGTATAATTAATTATTTAGTCATTCCTATTCCATCACTATGTTGTGTTCACTTCAGGTAAAGAGGCCCACAGGACCATTTCAATAAACGACATTAAGTCTTATAAAACTCAAGACTGTTATGACCAGTCTTAAAAAGAAAACAGACGGGGCTGGAGAGATGGCTCAGCGGTTAAGAGCACCGTCTGCTCTTCCAGAGGACCCAGGTTCGATTCCCAGCACCCACATGGCAGCTAACAACTGTCTGTAGTTCCAGTTCCAGGCAAACACCAAGGCAAATAAATAAATAAAAGTGTTTTTAAAAAAAATTAAAAAAAAAAAAAAAAAAAAAAGAAAACAGACAGCGGAAGCCCTAACACCAAGATCTATTAGTTTCTGAAAAACTCGACTTCTTAACAGGTGTCTTAGGAAGAGGTTGTTCTGAAAGGAAAAGAAAGAGTATTCTCTTCTAAAATGAAAAGACTTGGAAAGCAAGTGATCATCTTTTCTCATGTGATTTTCTGTAAGTATTAAGTTTCAGGGGTCTCTTGTATACATCTCTCACAAGTGATTGTGTTATAAGCAGTGATATATCACTACACTGTTAAAAAAAAAAAAAAGGTAAAAAGACTTATGTGACCATTTCATTAACACTACAAGAACCCAGAGAGTGAGTTATTGGTAGTTTTGAGAAATGAAGTCATTAAAATTCACAAATAGGAGGGATGGCTCAGCGGTTAAGGGCATTGACTGTTCTTCCAGAGGACCTGAGTTCAATTCCCAGCATCCACATGGTAGCTAACAACTGTCTGTAATTCTAAGATCTGACACCCTTACATAGTTATACATGCAGCCAAAACACCAATTCACATAAAATAAAAATAAATATTTAAAATTCACAAATAGTGTTTTGGAAATTCATTTTTTTTCTTTGAGACAGGGTTTCTGTGTATAGCTCTGGCTGTCCTGGAACTTGCTCTGTAGACCATGCTGGCCTTAAACACAAAATTCTGTCTGCCTCTGTCTCTTGAGTGCTGGGACCAAAGCACGTGCCATCCCCACCCCTAGGGACTTGGACCTAACAGGTATTCTGGGAACAGGTTGTTCATTCCTTTGATAATACAGAGGGTTGGTATGCAAGAGATCCTAGCTCTAAGATAAGCAGGGGATGTACTCACTCATTTGTGGACTCTAAACAAAAAGGCAAAAAGCAAAGCATGTCCAAGCTGTAAACCACAACCACTGAACAGCTTGGGATCTGAAACACCTTGGACTGACACCTTGGATCCCACTTCCTCTAGAGGAACACCTGACTCAGTCTTGATGTTGGGGTGAGGAAACTGGATCTGCCAGGAGTGGATGCTGAACTGAGCAATATTGGGACCTTGGAACCTCCTGCCTTTGCTGGGGAGGAGATGGGGAGATGTGGAGAAGAGAGAGTGACTGGAGGGGATGGGAGGGGGAAGGGATCTTGAATAAGGAAATACACAGATAGAAAATGTGACTTTGGGGCTGGAGAGATGGCTCAGCGGTTGAGAGCGCCGTCTGCTCTTCCGGAGGACCCGGGTTCGATTCCCAGCGCCCACATGGCAGCTAGCAGCTGTCTGTGGTTCCAGTTCCAGGCAAACACCAAGGCAAATAAATAAATAAATAATAAAGTTTAAAAAAAAAAACTGTCTGCTCATAAAATTTGTTTTAAAAAAAAAAAAAAAAGAAAATGTGACTTTATTCATAATAAAAAAAAAGAAAGAGGAAAAAGAAAGAGATCCTAGCTCTGTGGGTCACTTCCTGAGCAAAGACCATCTCATAGGCTCTGTGGTTGGGTGCCTAAGGTACACTCTTCAATACAGAGTCCTTTGTAGCTACCTCATTAAGGACACTCCCAGAAGCCTGAAAGTGATTGTGTTAACATCCATAACCATGAGGAAACAAGGAGAGCAAAGCCATAACAGGTAGCACAAATAGACATTTAGTAGATTTCACAGGAGAGTGGTGGTGATGTTGCATGCCTTTAATCATAGTGCTCGGTGAGGTGATCTGAGTCTCAGGCCTGTCTGCTCTTCAGAGTGAGTTCCAGAACAGCCAGGAGTACATAGAAATACATGTTTTGAAAAAAAAGTTATGGTTTAACAGCGATATATTTGTGTGTCATGTTGACAAAATGTCAATTGTGGTGGTTAGTTTGTCAACAACGACACAAGCCGGGAGGAGAACACTTCAATTGAAGAATTGATCCAGCAGGCAAGTCTGTGGGGCGTTCTCTTCATTAATGACTGATGTGGGAGGGCCCAGTGCACTGTGGACAGTGACACCCACAATCATGTGGCCCTGGAATGTCTAAGAAAGTAGGCTGAGGGGGGCTGGAGAGATGGCTCAGCGGTTAAGAGCACCCTCTGCTCTTCCAGAGGACCCGGGTTCGATTCCCAGCACCCACATGGCAGCTAACAACTGTCTGTAGTTCCAGTTCCAGGCAAACACCAAGGCAAATAAATAAATAAATAAATAAAAGTGTTAAAAAAAAAAAAAAAGAAAGTAGGCTGAGAAAGCCATGAAAATAAGCCAGTTATCAGAATTCCTCTCCGTCTTCAGCTCCTGCCTTCGGGTTCCTTTTCTGACTTTCATCAGTGACACACTATGATGTGCAAGGCTAAGATGAAACCAACCCTTTCCTTCCCAACTTGCATTTTTTTTTCATGATGTTTATTCAGCAACAGAAAGCAGCCTAGGATACTCAGTGATCTTAGACACTCGGTTTCAAAGTGTCTTTTTTTTTTCTTCTGTGCCCTAAATCAGGAATGAGCAGCCTTTCCAGCTAATGGAATGGGGTAAAGTAAGGATTTCTTTCAGGACCCTCTGGAGTTGTGTCTATCTGATTTCTTTTTTTGTGGACAGATTGGTTTGGTGCAGATCCTTGTTCTGAAGAAAAGAGAATCGTCTTCTCAAATATTTTAACCCCTTTTTAGCTCCTTTGTTGCAGAAGCATTCAACTTAACCATCACATTTGCTTGCATGGCAATTATTTGCTTAAAGGGCTCCTGATGTGTTCAGACAACTAACTGATTATTATTATTATTATTATTATTATTATTATTTGTAAACTGTGGGGCAGATAGAGACAGTACTGATACATCCAAAGATCTTCAGAATAAACAGCTGCTGTGATGATCAATAAATTCTGTTAACTGAGTAAACCTTTATTAGAAACTTCAAAACCTCACAATTTTAGTCAGGGTCAAGCTGTGGCATTATAGTTGACTTGTTATGGAGTTGGTTCAAACATGATTTGTATGTGTGTGTTTATGTGGTACATCTGTGGTACATATATTGAGTATGCAAGTATGTGACTTACACAAACATGAGGAGGCCAGAGTGAACTATCAGATGTTGTCTGTTGGCTCTTGCATCATTGACGTCTTAACTATATGATAATTCCTGTCTAGGTACCATTAAGCTGGTGATTATATCCCAATATAAACAGGTACCCAATACAGAGTCAAAGATTTGACTCAGGATACAATTCAAGGGGCAGAATGTGAGAACCAAAAGTTACATTTTAAGTCTTAATTACTATGCCTTAGAGATCCATGAACCAAAAATGACTCTGATCTACAAGTCCCTTGTCCAAGGACAGACAGTTCCTGAAATGCTAGAGGCTATTGCTTACAGGTGTTTTCACTCCCTTAAACAACTTTTTTTTTTTTTTTTTTTTTTACAGGAAACCAATTTTTTTAAAAAAGATTTATTTATTATGTATACAGTATACAGATGAGGGTACTAGATGTCATCATAGATGGTTGTGAGCCACCATGTGGGTGCTGAGAATTGAACTCAGGACCTCTGGAAGAACAGTTAGTGCTCTTAACCTGAGTCATCTCTCCAGGCCCCTCTAAACAACTTTTTTGATCCATCTGCATCAG
Source organism: Sigmodon hispidus (assembly GCA_004025045.1). Lineage (NCBI taxonomy): Eukaryota > Metazoa > Chordata > Mammalia > Rodentia > Cricetidae > Sigmodon > Sigmodon hispidus. The sequence goes on from PVIH01010373.1 coordinate 68,857, forward strand.
ATATGCTTGATTACATGTACGCAGGAAGTTCACAAGCACAATGTAAGCTTGCCCTATATTGAAAATACTTAAGTCATTGCAAACCATGATTTTCTGGAAACCCAGAGATAGACCTTGCCTGAACCCATCCTTCTGGCCAGTATTTAAGCTTGCTTCGGATTGGGCTTTAAAGTGTGGTAGTCATCTTTTTCTCAACTGGTGTGATTAACAGTCATCTAGTGTTCTCTATCCTATTGCCTTGGCACACAAGACCCTGTTGTAAATGACTGACTGTCCAAGCCAAGTAGTGACCCCTTGTAAGCAATTGGCTCAACTGGGCTGACGGATAATACATGCATACACTGTGCATGCACACACATACATGCATGTGAGACTTTCACATGTATCTGCTCCCTACAACCTGACAATGTCACAGGTGGCCTGGTGGAAGGGCTAGAGTGTATGTGTATGTATGCATGCCAGTAAAGACTAGAGGCTTAATCTATATAGCTATGGCCAGAACTGAAGCCCTCATCCCTGTTGGGTAAGGTTTTCCAGTTGTGTGAAGGCATAGACTTACCATCATAAAACTTTATCTCAGGGAAAGACCATTTAGTGCTTTAGGGCAGGGCCTAGGTTTAAGGAGAATCTAGGAAAAATCTCAGGAACTTGACTGACAGCCAATAGATTGATTAGTTTCCAAGAATTACTCTACCCCATATCCCTTTACCCAGTCCTAATGCCTCTCACTTCTGAGCTTGGGGCCAAATTCCTCCACTGAGTTGGAACATAGTTTTGGCCTGAGTTTGAACTGTCCCTGTTCAAACCTGTCCAAAAGATTAAATGGACCCTTGTGTGTTTTGATCAAATCCAGCTTGCTGGTAGTCTTTCAGGGTCCCTCACATGGGTACAACAGGAAGAACCCTAATAAATGGCTTGGTTCTGCAGAGTGAATTTGTGGCTGTCAAGCAGAGGTGAGAGAACCCACTGCTAGCCTTTGCCTATTATCTGTTCCATAAATACTCTGAACTCCTCCCTGGCCAGCCACCTGACTGCTTGTGCTATGAGGGTAGAGCTCTGCAGTTACAACAGAAGCCCTATAATTCATCGAGCCAAACCAAAGCTTAGAGATCATGGGTGCACAAGGTCAGCACCCAGCATGGATGATGCTCTAATGGTTCTCTTCCCTCAGTTCTCCTCACTTATACACTCTAGCCCCTCCCAAGACCTGAAGGCCACTCACAGATGGGGCAGAATTGAATGTAATTGACTGGGAAAAATAGCTAGGGAATGTCAACAGTTAGTAAGCTGAGCCATGGCTACCTCTCCCAAGCAGGCACAGCTGAACTCTTAAAGATAGCGTCTATCTGGGTCAGAGGATAGACTGTGCAGATCTATAAGTGGGCCTCCTCTTAACTCTCTCATCCACTGGCCTAGGTTGGATGCACACATACTGATGAATAAAGGAACACTCATGTTCTGACACTCTGCTGGCCTTTAGTATCTGAGCCATGAACTGAATTGAAATGATAAAAAGTTTATTTTTAAAACTTTAGATTAGCAACTAGAGGGGACTCTTGTTTAACTTGATCTTTTCTTCTATGTTTGAAAAGTATTTCATCTTTGTTAGAATTTCCTTGGCTTTTTCAAGATCACCTGAAATAAACAAGAAAAAATGGCATCAGACAACAATAAAACCAACTCCAGCATCTCAGGCAGCCAGATTAAAGGTCCCAAAGGCTGATGGCTTCACTTGAGGGTAATCGTAACCATAGCAACAATTGTCAGGAAAGTAGAGGTGAGACCTACTGGGTAAAAGCCAGGGATGCTGTGAATGATCCTACCTCCCTAGCAAAAATATTATTTCACCTAGAATGTCAGCAAGGTTGAGAAACCCCAACTTAGACAAATACAAAACAGTATAATGTGCACTAAAGTGAAGGTCTTTTGTGGCAAACCCTGGGAATAGTAGATATTAAAAATAAACAAATAAGGGGCTGGGGAGATGGCACAGTGTTAAAGTACCCACCCCTCTAGCATGAGGGTATTTGCTGCTTACTGAAGCAAGCTGACAGCCTTGAAAAAATAAATTAATTAAAAAATGATAGACTAATGTATAGAAAATATGGAGGACTGTTGTTGAATATTATTTTAAGATGTATTACATTCATTTATGCTATAGAATATTTATTTAATGATGCAAAGATGTGTTGCACTCTTTTGTTTAACTCTGTGAAGCTGTGTTACTTTGCAGGTTTAAAATACCTAATGGTCTAATAAGGAGCTGAATGGCCAATAGGGAGTCAGGAGAAAGGGCAGGTGGGGCTGGCAGGCAGAGAGGACAAATGTGGGGAAATCTGTGAAGAGGAGATCTAGGAGTAAGAAAGAGGAGAGGAGGACTCCAGGGGCCAGCCACCCACCTACACAGCAAGACACAGAGTGTAAAGAAAGGTATATGGAGAGGAAAAAGGCAGAGACAAGAGATAGATAAAATTATTTAAATTAAGAAAAGCTAGGGGCTGGAGAGATGGCTAAGCGGTTAAGAGCACCGTCTGCTCTTCCAGAGGACCCGGGTTCGATTCCCAGCACCCACATGGCAGCTAACAACTGTCTGTAGTTCCAGTTCCAGGCAAACACCAAAGCAAATAAATAAATAAATAAGTTTAAAAAAAAAAAAAAAAAAGAAAAGCTAGCTAGAAATAAGCCAAACTCATAAGTAAAAACAAGTCTCTGTGTGTGATTATTTGCCCAAAGAACAAGAGTAAAAATGCCAAACAACAGGGATCTACCAGTAAGTTTGCTCTGAGTAGTGATTCTTGACCTGTGAGTTGCAACCTCTTTGGGGGTTGAAGGACCCTCCTGAATCTGATAGCTTGAGTTTGGTTCCAGGAGACCACAATGACTAGAAGAGAACTGACTCTTTTTTTTTTTTTTTTTTTTAAAAAACTTTATTTATTTGCCTTGGTGTTTGCCTGGAACTGGAACTACAGACAGTTGTTAGCTGCCATGTGGGTGCTGGGAATTGAACCTGGGTCATCTGGAAGAGCAGACGGTGCTCTTAACCGCTGAGCCATCTCTCCAGCCCCGAGAACTGACTCTTGAAAGTGGCCCTCTTAATCTTTTCCTGCGTGACCCCCCACACATATACAAACACACACATACTACATACGTGTAATAGAAAATTTTTAAGAGAAATTCAATACCTTGTTCGAAAGCTCTATTTACTTTGTCAGTAAATTCTTTCTGTTTAGCTGAAAGAGAAAAATAATTATTTAATTTTTCCATTTAAATAAACTTTAAGCCAGGTGGTGGTTGTACACACCTATAATCCTAGCACTCAGGAGGCAGAGGCAGGCAGATTTCTGTGAGTTCAGATTTCTGTAGGCCAGCCTGGTCTACAAAGCAAGTTCCAGGACAGCCAGGACTGTACAGAGAAACCTTGTTTTGAAATGTGCTCCCACCCCCATCCTCCCCAGAAGAAAGGAGAAACAATGGACTTACAGCATGAAGCCAACACTTTGTGACCATGCTGCTCTATACACAAGAACTTGGATTCAAGTTTTACAACCTCTGTCTTTCATGGTGTTGAGGACTGTACGTGGCCTAGACATGCTATGCAAAGTCTCTGAGCTACATTCTGTCCTTGTATTCTTTTGATACAAGGCTTCACTGGGCTGGCCAGGCTAGCCTTGAACTCAGTATTTCCCTGCCTCCCCTCTATCTTGACTGCTGGGATTATAGGTATGTATCTTACCTGTCTAGCAGTTCTTGTTAGATGCAGTACTGACAGGCCCTATGTACATTCTGATTTTCAACAAGGAAGGTCTGGAGGCAATTATCAAGACTTATAAAGTGGCTATGGGATCACCTAAGGGGGTAAAAATGAAGACAGGGATCACCAGTTTGGATGATCCTTAATAAAAGCTTGGTTAGTGGTTGTGGCTGGTGACTGGTTTTGCTAATAATAGGGGGGAAAACACCTCATGGGAGGAGGTTAGGACATCAGAAGCATCCTGGGACCCAGGCTCTGTTGTTTCTCTCTTTTGGTTAGCTGCTGCCACAATGTTCGTTCCCTCCTCCACTCTGCATTCCTGCCACAGGCCCAGGAGCAACTAACTGGGCCAATCATCACTGAACCTCTTAAGCTGTGAATCAAAAGGAACCTTTTCATTTCAGGTGTTTTCTCACTGTGATGGAAAGATAACTACCACAGGCGTGAGGGATGTGCTGTGACCATCTCTACCTCAGTCTTCCACACTTTAACACCCTACAGTCATGACATTTATTACCATTCATTACCAAGTGTTTTAGGCAACCACTTGCAAATTATATATCCATTCAGGAAAATGAAACCATTTAGGAGAAAAACAATGCAAAGTAGGCACAACTATCTCATATTCCTACTGTGGCTCATTAGAAAATTAGGGATTTTACAAGTATGCCTTCTAGATGTAACTATATTTATTTGGAACCTTTAAAAACATTCAAATAACTTGTATCTCAAGGTAAGGCAATGACAGGTATGGAATTTTCCCTTAGGCATACGGCTGGTGAGTGCAGGAGGAGCTATGAACTGAGTCCCAGGGGCAGAAATTTAGAAATTGATCTAAAAAACAGTAAGTTACCCATACAAACCCTGTATCTACTATGTTGCTAGAAGTGTTTCACATGCTCTCTCTGTATCTCACTTAATTGATAGTGAACTAATGCTGTCCATTATATAGATGAAGAAACTGAGGCTCAGACACCTGAAGCCACTGTTTTAAGGTCACAGAAAATCAACAGCAGTGTTGGGACTGATCCTCATTCTACAGCTTTATGTGATTGAACTGTAGCCCAGATGATGCTGGAAGCTTCTCTTCTGGAGGGAGGTGTGTAGTCTGCACACTGTCAAGTCTCTCCTGGACCACCCAGCCCTAACGCTGACAGGCTGCTCAGCACTTCTTGACGGAGCTGTCATGCTTCAGGTGCTTTTCTGAGGGAAGCAAAGCAGATGCAAGCTGTGATTCTGCAGAGACCCAGTACGGGATCCACACTGCTGACCTTCCAGACAGCAGTAAAGTGATCACTGTGGCCAAAAGCAGAGACAAAGAGGCCAAGGAAGGCTTCATGAGCAGTGAAGACTGCTCCCAGCTTGGAGAGAGGAATTCATATGGATGGGGTGAAGAGTTTCAGGCCAAATCAGTAGTGCTCACAGAGGCCTGGGGTAGAAGGTACCCGTGACTGATGAGGAACTGGAAATTGCCAAAGTAGCTACAGTGAGATGGCAAAATGAGAAGCAGACGGTAGAGCATTCAGGGCCTTGTCGGCTATTTGAAAATGTTTGCTTCTAAACCCAAGAACAAGGAAAATCCATTTAGAAATTTTAGACAAGGCTTTGAACAGTAATTAGATTTAGGTTTCAAATCAGAACCACAGCAACAGGGCAGATACATGTAGTGGGGCTTTCAGGTAAAAGCAGAGTCTGAAGCTGGGGAGGTCGGTCAGAGTGAGAGGAACAAACTGATGGTAGTGAAGAGATTGGTAAATGGAGTTGAGACATGTTTAGGTCTATAAAAAACAGTAACATTTATTTGTATTTGTGGCAGAAGGGGTATGTGCATGTCATGGTATAAATGTGTAGATCAGAAGACCATGTGGTTCCTGGGGAGTAAATTCAGGCTGTCAGACTTGGGTAAGCAAGCACCTTAACCATGAACAATCCTGCTGGCTTTAGGTCTATCCTTTTAAGAAAATATTTCTTTCTTTACTTATTTATGTGTATATCTATGTGAGTGCAACATACATGTGCTTCAGAATTCATGGAGGCCAGAAAATGGCATTTATAACTTTAGTAAAGGATAGCTGTGATCTGCTGTGGGTGCTAGGAACTGAACCTGGTCTTATCCAAGAGCTGAGCCATCTCTACAGCCCACCCTAGGTCTATTCTTTAAACTTGCAAATACTGACTGCGAAGGTACAGCTGAGTAAGTTTTTACCATTTTGGTTTTTTTTTTTTGAGACAGGGCTCACATATTGCCCAGGCTTTCCTGGAAACAGGCTAGCCTTAAATTCCTGATCCTTTTGCCTCCATCTTCCAAGAGCTGGGATTACAGACATGTACAATTACACCTAGCAGAAGCGTCTTCTTCTTCTTTTTTTTTTAAATATTTATTTTTATTTTATGTGAATTGATGTTTTGCCTGCATGTGTAACTGCTTAAGGGTGTCAGATCTTGGAATCACAGACAGTTGTTAGCTGCCATGTGGATGCTGGGAATCAAACCCAGGTCCTCCTGAAGAACAGTCAGTGCTCTTAACCGCTGAGCTATCTCTCCAGCTCCAGCAGAAGCTTCTTAAAGACAACTCAGTGATTACATTTGCTCAACTGCACAGAATCATGAATCATACATAAATGAATTAAAAGAGGGAATGGGGGGGCTCAGATCCTTTGGTGGGGGCAGACAGGTGAAACTTGTGAATTCTACTTGGACATATTGAATTAGAATATATAAGATTTTTTTTTTTTTTTAAAAGTAAAAACAACTTTTTTTATTTGCCTTGGTGTTTGCCTGGAACTGGAACTACAGACAGTTGTGAGCTACCATGTGGGTGCTGGGAATTGAACCCTGGTTCTCTGGAAGAGCAGTCAGTGCTCTTAACCGCTGAGCCATCTCTCCAGCCTGGACATTTTCTTTTTTAAAGATGATTTAGTTTTATTTAATGTGCAGTGGTATTTTGCCTGCAAGTGTATCTGTGTGAGGGTGTCAGATCCCCTAGAACTGGAATTAGAGATAGTTAGAAGTTGTCATATGAGGGCTGGGAATTGAACTTTTGGAAAAAAGCGGTTAGTGTTCCTAACTGTTGAGTTTCTCCAGCCCCAGTGTATCTTCCTAATTAATAATTGATATGGGAAGGCCTACCCCATTGTGGGTGGTGGCATCCCAAGGCAGGTGGGTCCTGGTTTTTTTTTTTATGAAATTATTTTTTTAAGATTTATTTATTTATTATGCATACAGTTTTACAGAAGAGGGCACCAGACCTCATCATAGATGGTTGTGAGCCACCATGTGGTTTTGCTGGGAATTGAACTCAGGTCCTTTGGAAGAACAGTCAGTGCTCTTAACCTCTGAGCCATCTCTCCAGCCCCGG